>CM071717.1:52024711-52036583 GCA_036630335.1 Physaria fendleri | reverse complement strand
CAGATCTGTTTCTTAACATTTGTGTGTGTATTGCAGAGGTGCAAGCACTTTGAGATCGGTGGAGACAAGAAGGGAAAGGGAACATCTCTCTTCTAAGTTGTTTACTCTTTATCCCCTTTTTTTTGTTGCTATCTGTCTGTACCTTTTTTGCTTGGATATGCAGAACATTTTTCGGATATTCCAGGAAGTATTTAATTTATATGACAATTTCGTATGGGTTTTGTTTTCAAATAACCAATTTTTCGGTCTAGTTTTCTCTATAATTTGCTATGAAATCTAAGCATTATGTTCTTTATCCCCTTTTTTTTGTTGCTATCTGTCTGTACCTTTTTTGCTTGGATATGCAGAACATTTTTCGGATATTCCAGGAAGTATTTAATTTATATGACAATTTCGTATGGGTTTTGTTTTCAAATAACCAATTTTTCGGTCTAGTTTTCTCTATAATTTGCTATGAAATCTAAGCATTATGTAGATATAAATACAATTATACAAAATATATCTGAAGTCATTCTCTATTATGCACGAAAAGACTTTAAAAGAGCATAAGTGAAGATATAAGTGAAGATATAAAAAAACTGTTGTACACAATCAGAAAAATTGTTAAACACTTATTTTTTAAGTGAAGATATAAAAAAACTGTTGTACACAATCAGAAAAATTGTTAAACACTTATTTTTGTCACAATAATAGTGAAATTGATAAGAGAGTTTTACAAGCATATTACCATATGCAATTTACGCATTACATTCATATTACACACAAAAAAAGACATGAACCTTAATACCTCATATTTATTTTTTTGTATTAATGTTAAATTTTGACATGACTCGAATCCTTTACCTATAACCCAGTGGTGTCGTGGTGAGATGTGGTTACCATCTGACCAACACCCACTCGCTTAATACCTCATATTACACACAAAGGAAGACAAGAACCTTAATTCTTAAGTATCCAACCTGCTCATTATCGGCTACCTTTTTTTATGAAAATTCTTTCGTTCAACTTATGAGTTATCTAGATTGCTTTTTTCAACATTACATTATATGTATGTATGATTTGCATCAGTTATACTAATTTTTGTTTCTTGTTTATTCTAAATGAACAATTATCATTGATATACTCATACACACTAGCATTCGAAAGAGTTGGGGCGGAAAAAGGGTGAAAGCTCTCTGTTCCTGGTTCTCCTGTAGCTGTATATCAAAAAAAATCTAACTATTCTTTTTAAAAATCTTATTCATTTTTTTTATTAGACTATATTTTTTATTAGACTACATCTACAAGCAGAGCCAGACAAAAGTACAGGCAATATAAATTTGTGCTTGCGGCCTTCAAATGTATATGTTAATAATCGGCTGCCATTTTCTCGGAAATGTTATGTAGCATAGTGGTAATTATTCCTAATGTTTAGTATCAGGGGTAATGCAGATTTCTTACTTTTTAGTGGTTTTTTATAAAATTTTAGTGTGTTTTTACTTTTTAGGTTTGTGGCTTTATATTTGTTCAGCACGCCCTGACTACAAGCTATATACGAAATACTTAAAGGATATTATTATATGCATATGGTTGAAACATTTATAATTTTGTGTCTAGCGTAAGGTTACGAGGCCATGACTTCTCCATTTGCAAATAAAGTATTTTTTTTTTTTTTTTTTCATTTAGTCTCAATATTTGCATATATATTCTTGTCCAGAGCCAAACTTAACATTTTACATCCGCGCAAAAGAGGCTGTTTTCATAATGTATTTTAAAAAAATTAAGGGGACATGTGTATTATAAAATCACGATACGATTCAATATCTCGAATAATATTTAAAAAAACCAACAAAAAAAAGTTGTAGAAGAGATGAGAATAAAGTAAACAATTTGAACAAATATTTATACCTTCATAGAACTAATTAATACACTTTTTGTTTAATGAACATATATGAAAATTGACAAAAATACATGGATGCACGTAACATATTACGTGATCTATATAAATATCATAGAGACGATCGAAAGTTTCACTTGGAAGCAAAATGAAGATAGAGAAAGACAAAGAGCAAGACGATAGGAAACATCAAGAGAAGTGGGGGAGATGGAGGAGCCACCGGTCCCATAAACAGCGGTACAAACAGTAAGATTAAAGCAACCACCACAATCGCTATAACTGAACCCATCCCAAATCCATACTCGTTCGCCATTTTGCCTTCTGATTCTCTAAGTGTGTGTGATCAATTCTGTTTTGTCTTTGTTTTCGGGTATATTTATAAATAAATCCATACATCTCTATCTCTGGTTGTGTCGTTTGCCAGAGACTCAGACACAACGCTTCGTGCATGAAAAACAAAACCTTTCACGTTTTTAACCGCCACTAAACTTAAAACGCTGCGTTTTGAGAGCCCGATCACTTTAGAGATTTCGCCTGCTAGCTCTCTATGATCACTGTACCAAAACGTATAAAACTCAGTTCATCAATATATATTGGCAAAAAAGCCCGAAATTCAAAAACTCGAACCGAACCGAATTTTCAAATACCCGATTAGGTCTTGAATTTTAAGAACCGAAAACCCCGAAACCCGAACTGAATTAAGAACCGAATGGATATCTGAAATATCAGAAATATTTTATTAATTAGTATTTTTAAATATTTTAGTTATAATTATTTAAATTCTTGACAAAAAAAAATTAAGTATTTAAATAATATATTTTTAAATTTTTTTATATATTTCTTTGTAACCAAAAATATATCCAAACCTAATAATTTGAGTGTATTTTAGATATTTTAATATAGTTTTGATTCATATGGATAATTATGGATACAAGTAATCACAAAACCCGAATTAAATGGAACCGTTTTTGTTTTGGTTACTATTTGTTTCCATTTTCAAAGTAACTATATCAAACCGAACTGAACCAAATCCGAACCGAAATTAATAAACACTTAACTCATCTTCATCATCATCCAATTCATCTTCATCATCATCCAATTCATCTTCATCATCATCCAATTCCTTATTCAAGTGAAACTTAAAAAAAAAAAAAATTCATTATGGTCTTTATGGCCTATTATTTTTAGTTTTTCATTTGGACAGTACCAGTACAAGTACCAGGCCCGTTATTTTTTTATTTTTATTTTGTGAAGATCCAGGCCCGTTATTAAAGCATCTTTTTAACAAGAAAGCAATAAACAGATCAGAACCGTCCAAATATTGTAAGAAATCTTAACTGTTTGTGAATAATTTATCGGGACAATGTCTTGGATGCCCTTAGTTCTTTAAGTTGTATCCCTTATATCCCTTATTCATCCCTTATGCCAGAGAAGATGTTCATTACGCCATTTTGATGCGTAGGGTTGATGATGTTTTAACCTACAATGTTTTGGTGGAAATGATACGTGCAAAAATGGGAGAAACTGAACAACGTAGTAACGAGATGAAACTGAGCTACTTTCCAGCTGAAGTTGAACCGAAGAGACCTGTGTATATCTCCAATACCATGGATTTTCTCATTTATTTGGAACCTATTGGAGGTAAACGTAATGGTGTTTTGCATGTTGAGACAATGACAAATATCACAAGGGAATATCGCAGTAACGAGGTCCATGTGGCTTCTTCTCGGATAGTGACTGCTATTGTTGGCACAACGGGGATGTTACCAAGTGTACCTTTGGAAGAAGAAGACGAAAACATGGAGAATGTTGATGATGATACACATTTTGGTCAACATGATGAGTTTGACGTAAGAGAAACCGAATTACCAGAAGATAACGTTCCGGTTGTGGAATGGGATGATGGAATGATATTGAGAGTAGGGCAAGAATTTGCATGCAAGAAGGATGTGCAAGAAATGGTGGAGAAGGCTGCACATGCAAGAAGGATGTGCAAGAAATGGTGGAGAAGGCTGCATTTTTGAATTGTTTTTACTACCTCATATCTAAGTCCGACCCAACACGTTTTGTGGTGAAGTGTGGTGAATCAGAAAAAGGATGCAAATGGTATTTGCGGGCTACGAGGATTAAGGGTACAAGCCTTTTCTCCATAAGGACTTACGTAAAAATTCACACGTGCTCTCGTGTGTCTTCTTCCGCATTCGCCAAGAAAAGAAGGGGAACACCACAACTAGTCGCATCAGTTGTTCTCGACCATTATCCGGGGAAGCTTAACATACCAGTTCCAAAAATTCTGATTGGTATTGTTCAGAGGATATATGGTGTTACGGTTTCGTACTCGACTGCACTACGAGGAAATTGTTCAGAGGATATATGGTGTTACGGTTTCGTACTCGACTGCACTACGAGGAAGAAACCTAGCTTTGGCGGAGGTCAGAGGTACTCCAGCAGATAGCTACGTGTACTTGCATTGTTATCTTTATATGTTAAGAGAAAAAAATCCGGGAACTGTTTATTATGTGGAGGTGGACGAAGGTATGAAGTTCAAGTACTTATTCTTTGCATTGGGAGCTAGCATCCAAGGATTTGAAGTGATGAGGAAAGTTATTATCGTCGATGGCACTCACATAAAGAATGCTTATGGTGGAGTCCTATTGGTTGCTACGGCTCAAGATCCCAATCACCACCACTATCCGATTGCGTTTGGGGTAGTTGATGGCGAAAAAGATGCCAGTTGCAGATGGTTTTTCGAGAAGCTTAAAACGATAATACCCGACGAGCATGGATTGGTCTTCCTTTCCGATAGGAATCAGAGCTTGATCAAGATGATACGTGAAGTTTATCCTTTATCGCATCACGGCTATTGTATCTTTCACTTATCGCAAAATGTCAAGATGCATGCCTCAAACACGAACAAAGATAGAGTTGCAACGAAGTTTAGGGAGATGGCTCAAGCATACACAGAACCAGAGTTCTTATTACTAGCTGATCAATTCTTGACAAGGTTCCCGAGTGCATGGGAATATGTGGAGAGAAGTGTTGAACGTAGCAAATGGGCTAGGTGTTATTTCCCGGGTGAAAGGTATAACATGGATACAACTAACTGTGCGGCGGGTGAAAGGTATAACATGGATACAACTAACTGTGCGGAATCCTTGAATGCTGTGTTTAGAGAAGCAAGAACATACTCTCTTTTACCAATGTTTGATACAATCATCGCAAAACTTGCTGAGTGGTTCAACACCCGTCGTCAAACATCAACCGAAGGGCAACACAAATTGGTGCCATATATTGAGAATATCCTTAACGAAAGTTGTATTGAAGCACAACAACTACCGGTCCTTGTTCTAAATACTTACCTTCTACAGTTCCAAGTGACTACAAGGGATGGGAAAAGTCATTTTGTTGATCTTAGGATAAAGACGTGTACATGCAATCATTTCGATATCGACAAATATCCGTGTGTGCATGCCTTAGCTGCCTTGAAGGAAGCGAGGGGGAAAGGTTGGACTGAGCTAGAAGTGCATGATTTGTGCTCTGAATTTTACTGGGTGCAATACTGGATGTCGGCGAGGGGGAAAGGTTGGACTGAGCTAGAAGTGCATGATTTGTGCTCTGAATTTTACTGGGTGCAATACTGGATGTCGGCATACGGTAGGACAATATATCCCGTTCCACATATGTCCCAATGGATGGTGACCGCTGATGTCCATTCGAAGATATATGTCCCAATGGATGGTGACCGCTGATGTCCATTCGAAGATCGTGTTACCTCCGGATCGTGTAGTTAGTAGAGGAAGACGTCAAGAAAATAGGTTTACCTCCGGATCGTGTAGTTAGTAGAGGAAGACGTCAAGAAAATAGGTTTCCATCCGTGGGAGAAGGACCGCGTCGTCAAAGGAGAAACAAGAACACTATGTACGCTGAGTTTCAACAGCCTCCGTCTCAACAATCCTAGTGTGAGCTTCAAAACCGTGCATGTGATCTTCTGTGGGAGAAGGACCGCGTCGTCAAAGGAGAAACAAGAACACTATGTACGCTGAGTTTCAACAGCCTCCGTCTCAACAATCCTAGTGTGAGCTTCAAAACCGTGCATGTGATCTTCTAATCAGGTATTTTTGTGATTTTGTGATGTTGTGATGTTGTGAGACTTTTGTGATGTTGTGTGATGATTTAAGACTTATCTGATGTTGTGAGACTTTTGTGATGTGGCGCTTTTAGACTTTTGTGGAGTTGTGATGTTTTCATGTCCTTTAGGGTTTCTAACACATAGTTGTGCATGTGGACAAATATGCATGATATGCAACTAATGCGACTATCATATACATGTGCTAAAATATCTAAAAAATACCAGAAACAGCTCATTTAGATAACTATTAATGCATGTATTCACATATATTTCAACCAAATATTTAAAAAAACAAGTTTTAAAAATTCATGTTTTTGAGTTTGATGTAAATACCCTATATATATGGGGTTTATCACTCTTACCTAAAGCCATTTGGATTTGAAATCACAAAAATTTTTGTTTTTCAAAATTTTTTGTTACGATTCTCTATTAATCAATGTTTAAGAGCTAAATATTGATGAAACAACTAATACTTGTTTGCTTAAGAATTGATACAACTGGAAAATAATGAAAAATTGAAAAAACAAAACTATGAGTTAATTTAGCACAACTAGAAACTAGGCATAACTATGAGTAATTCTGTTTTGCATTTGGCGGCTGTTTAAAATTGGTTTGCAACGCACGTGCACAATGTGTTTTATATGTGCAAAATATAGAATATAATAAACGCACGTGCACAATGTGTTTTATATGTGCAAAATATAGAATATAATATAAATACTAACAAATATTTATATCCTTTAAATTGATATTTCCCCAAATCGATTTCAAAATCGATTTTCCCCCAATTCTTGCAAAATTAGGGTTCTTCCCCAAATCGATTTTCTCTAAACCTCCTCCAAAAGAATGTCTTCTTCTTCCTCGACGACATTTCACTCCGTCAGTGACAACATGAACGACGACACTCTTGGCTTTCCAAGACATTGTCATTTTTGTGGTCTTCGAATGGTCATGAGGACGTCGACCTCGGTGAAGAATCCAGGTAGGTTATTTCATATTTGTCCAAAACGTACTGAAAATGACAAGTTCCACAGATTCAAATGGACTGATGAAGGAGCTGTAGAAGAGATACAAGTTATTAAGAGATCTCTTAAATCTGCTGAGGAAGAAATCGTGGGATTGAAGGGGCAAATTCTGGGATTAGAGGGGCACATTCTGGGTATGGAGACTGAAATGGATGCGTCTGAGAAAGTGATTGAAGGAATGAGAAGAGAATTCAACCGGCTAAAGCTGATCATAGGTGGATTTGTTGTGGTCGGTTGTGTTTATTGGTATCGTTTTTAAAGTTCTTAATGTTCTTAATGGGGTTGGATTTGTTGTGGTCGGTTGTGTTTATTGGTATCGTTTTTAAAGTTCTTAATGTTCTTAATGGGGTTCTTAATAAGGATTCTGAGATGATTTAATGGTTTTTAAAGTTCTTAATGATTCGATGTAATGGTTTTTGTAGTTGATCTCCTTCATGTAACGGTTTGTGGTTGATGAAATGTAATGGATTAAGGAATTTAAGGAAATTACTTAGATTTAAAATACTTCAAATTTTTCAAATACACAAGTAGCAATTCTTGAAATACCAAACACAAAAAACCAAAAGACAATTCTTCGAATATCAAACACAAAATACCAAACAACATAAGACATTTTCTAAGTTCAAAAGACATTTTCTAAGTTCCGTTCAAAAGACATGTTCTTCAATCTTTTTTAGCCTTCTTGCTCTTGCTCTTTTCCACAACGTCTTCAACTTCAACTTCATCTTCTTCTTCTTCCTCACAGTCTTCACCTTCCTCTTCTTCCTCATCCTCTTCCACAACGTCTTCAACTTCAACTTCATCTTCTTCTTCTTCCTCACAGTCTTCACCTTCCTCTTCTTCCTCATCCTCAACGTCTTCACCTTCCTCTTCTTCCTCATCCTGCTCATCCTCCGTATCCTCCTCAGCCACCGTCTCAACACCAGCACCAGCACCAGTCTCAACACCTACCTCAGCCTCCGTCTCAACACCAGCACCAGTCTCTGTCTCAACACCAGCTGTGTTACCGGATCTGGATCAATAGCATCACGCCACGCCTTCAGATTTCTCAAGCCAGTCTCTGTTTCCCTAAGCCTTTCATCTAAAATGTCTACCTTCTGAAGCACTTCGTCAATACTTTTTTTAAGCTCGCCGAAACCTTCATCAAACATTTTCTTTAACTCCTCCTTCAAGGACAAAGCTTTTGGGACACCCAGATTCTCAGCTCTCCCATTCACATCAATCTTGAAGCGATCTTCAAAAAATATCTTCTTCTTTGCTTCAATGCAAGCATTCCAGTTCACTGTCAATTCACACGCCCCAAAATCGAGGTCATCATCAGCCATTATGTCATCAAGAAGTGTTTTCTCATCATCTGTGGGGGTCAACGTGCTATTAATCTCCTGAAAACCAACAAGACCAGTAAGTCTTTACAAAAATACAAAACAACTAAGCCAACTACGTAGGTTTTCTATACCTTTGTGTCTCCTAGAACATGATTAAGGGCGGAGATAGGCCATCCTTTCATATCAGTTGGTGCCCATTGAGTCTTGCACATCCTGGGGCATGAATGATCATAAGCATCTGAATTTTCGACTCTAAACTCCTCTCTCATAGCAGGAATGGCCTCACAAACAAGCATCTGCCCTCTCTCATAGCAGGAATGGCCTCACAAACAAGCATCTGCACCAAAAAATTGAAATATCAATGGTGTAAAATAAAGACCACACAACTGATACAAATAAGAAATGTGGTTCATACCGAGACAGGGTAAAAGAATCCCGGGAAAGTGTAGGACTTTAGCATTCTTCCCTTGAAGTGATCAGCGGCTTTCCTTATCCATTTCAGCTGATGATCAAAAGTGTACCTCCCCCATGGGAATTTCTTGCAAGCTTCTAGATCATCAACTGCCCTAATCAACCAAGGAAGGACTTTAGCATTCTTCCCTTGAAGTGATCAGCGGCTTTCCTTATCCATTTCAGCTGATGATCAAAAGTGTACCTCCCCCATGGGAATTTCTTGCAAGCTTCTAGATCATCAACTGCCCTAATCAACCAAGGATCTATGTGGCCAGCTGTCTTCGACTTCACAATCACCGTGCTCAAGAAGAAGAGTAGAGCAGTCTTCACTCTTGCATTACCTGGCGGCATGGTCTTTAATTTCTCCAATACTTCAGGTACCCTTATCTTGGTTTCTTTTTCTTCAGAATATCTGCCAAAAACTTCTTCCGCATACCTCTTACTACCAATATTGTCCTTCCACTTCTTAGGGTACTTCTTACAGCTAAACCCACAAAGTAGACCATGCTCCTTTATTGAATAGCGGATTGGGACACCATTTACAAGGAACCAAACCACTTTCCCCTCAGTTTTCTTCACAGTGCGCAGTAGAGAGAACCACAAGTGCTGAATTCTGTGGTTGTCAAGTCGTGGCATATGCATCACATGCTTGAAGGAAGGGTGTTCATTGAAGTACTTTAGCTCCTTAGTACCGAGAATTAGCTCTAACAAGGGCACCGTTTTAATATCATCACAGGCGCAGAACAGCTTGCAAGTACTGGCAAAGTGGATATTAGGGAAGAACATATCGATCGGTGGAATAGGTTCCAGTCCCTCATTCTGCTCCTGTGTTTCATTCTGCTCCTGCATTCAAACACAGTTGTATCAATCACACCAGAAACAGAGAACAACCTAGTTATATCATTTGTACAAAACCCTAACCCACACAATCGTATTAATCATCATCAAATTACTCAATTACCACATACTACACAGTCCAATTAGTCTACAAACGACTACAATTTAGCACTAACTAACCTCAGTTCTTTCCGGCGACGCTTCTGAAGTGCGATTTCTTCCACGCGAAGGAGACGGAGCCGTAACCTTCGTCGGAGCAGCAACCGGTGCCTCTGGGGATCCTCCAGATCTTTCCTGCGCGGGTTCTGAAGTGCGATTTCTCTTGCTTCGACGCGTAGGAGCCGGAACGGTAACCCTCGTCGGAGCAGCAACCCGTGGATTTCTTCCACGCGAAGGAGACGGAGCCGTAACCTTCGTCGGAGCAGCAACCGGTGCCTCTGGGGATCCTCCAGATCTTTCCTGCGCGGGTTCTGAAGTGCGATTTCTCTTGCTTCGACGCGTAGGAGCCGGAACGGTAACCCTCGTCGGAGCAGCAACCCGTGTAGAAGCACCCCTCTTACGCTTCTGGCCTGACTTTGGGGAGGTTTTCTTCTTCACCATCGGCGGACGTCCGATAGCAGTTCTCGCCATTGTGGGTCGTCTTAGGGTTTTTGTGAGAACGTGAATCGTTTCTCGCCATTGTGGGTCGTCTTAGGGTTTTTGTGAGAACGTGAATCGTAGAGTGGAGAAGAGTTGGGAGGGAAAGAAGAAAGAAAACTCGGGGAAATGGAGATGAATTAGAAAGGAAATATTGGAGGGCAAATAGGTAAATTCGACTTTGTCGGAGTTAACATTTTTTTTTTTTTTTTTTTTTTGAAATTGGATCCGACAGGTATCCGACCCAATGGCTCGGTTGGATCGTAAATAAGTGGAAAAGTCATGGTTTTTTAGTCATTTACAAAAAGTTTCAATTAAACTAAATCAAAAACAAATTTATATTTGGATGAAGGATTTTTGAGGATTTAGAATAAGAGATTGGGGCATAATAGATCTTGTCCCTAATTTATCTGGAACGTCCTTTCACAGACATCAAGTACCAACCAATAGAAATATTCTTTGTCTCGTTTTCATTCTTCTTCCTCCTCTCAAACCAATCTGCCACAGCCATTCCGTTCTCTACTTTGATTCTTCTTCTCCAAAGCTAAACCCTTTTTTGGTTAAATCTGCTTCGATTTACGGGTTTTCTAGATTCAGGGAGTTTTTTTATTATTATTCTGGGTCTCTAAGATAGTGGTATAAGTCATGGATTCAGATCAAGGAAAGCTTTTTGTCGGTGGTATCTCTTGGGAAACCGATGAAGATAAGCTAAGAGAACATTTCACCAATTATGGAATGGTTTCTTTTGTCGGTGGTATCTCTTGGGAAACCGATGAAGATAAGCTAAGAGAACATTTCACCAATTATGGAATGGTTTCGCAAGCCATTGTTATGAGAGACAAGCTCACAGGTCGACCTAGGGGTTTTGGGTTCGTTATCTTCTCGGATCCCTCTGTTCTCGATAGGGTTCTTCAAGACAAACATAACATTGATACTAGATTGGTTATTATCACTCTCTCATTACTCCTCCTTTTCATCTGTTTCCTTGTTTTTATGTAGCATGAAAATCGATATTTGTTTTGTGATGTGAATCATATTAATACCCTCGATGGAGTGATTGAGTAATGAAAGTATGGTTTTGTGTATAGGTTGATGTGAAGAGAGCCATGTCAAGAGAAGAGCAACAAGTCTCTGGAAGAAGTGGGAATCTTAATTCAAGTAGAAGTTCTGGAGGTGATGTTTACAATAAAACCAAAAAGATCTTTGTTGGAGGCCTTCCTCCTACTTTGACAGATGAAGAGTTTCGCCAGTATTTTGAAGTTTATGGCTCTATCACTGATGTTGCAATCATGTATGATCAGGCTACCAACCGTCCCCGCGGTTTTGGGTTTGTTTCTTTTGACTCTGAAGATGCTGTAGACCGTGTGTTGCATAAGACTTTCCATGATCTGAGTGGTAAGCAAGTTGAAGTGAAGCGTGCTCTTCCTAAATTGCATAAGACTTTCCATGATCTGAGTGGTAAGCAAGTTGAAGTGAAGCGTGCTCTTCCTAAAGATGCCAATCCTGGAGCTGCTGGAAGATCAATTGGTGGCGGTGGTGGCCATGGTTATGGTGGCAATGAAAGCAATTATGATGGACGTCTTGATTCTAA
>CM071717.1:51938177-51951213 GCA_036630335.1 Physaria fendleri | reverse complement strand
GTTATGATTTATAACAAATACAAAAGAATCCAAAGGGAGAAGGAAAGGTCACGAAGAACCGTGGAAATGCTTGGAGTCCATGTGCATCACATGACTTTTATTATTAGGTATCATTAACCATTAACCTAATAATTATCTTTTCTTTTCTTCTCTAATCATTAGTTTCTTTTCTGCATTAATAAAATTAAACAACGTCTTTATTCAACGCAGTATTAAGTGACCAAGCTATAAAAAGATGCTAGTACTTAAAGTAACATTGTTGTCAGAAAATATTAAAAATATACGCGTTAAATAAACAGCTCAGCTTTAGTAGGACCGACAAATAAACGAACTGACCAAAGTTCAGACTTCAGACGCGTTATCCGATTCACCTTAACTCGTTTCTACTAGGCCCATACAAAAGGCCCACTAAATAGACCCGAGACTGAAAACAATTTCACACAACACTGAAGGCATGTGACCACTCAACATCCCCTGTCCGCATCTCTTCTCTAACCGAAGCTACATCTTCCCATCTCCCTGCATCTGCATAAACATTAGAGATCATAACTTTGCATCCTCCATGAGATGGATCAATTGCTGCAAGCTCTTTAGCCGCAAGTTCAGCAATCTCGACGTTCTTATGAATCCGTGAAGCTGATAATAACATCCCCCATATCATCACATCTGCCTTTACAGGCATCTTCTTGATCATTTCTTTTGCTTCCTCTAATCTTCCTGCTTTTCCCAATAAATCAACCATACATCCGTAATGCTTGATATCTGGCTCGATACCGTGATCCTTCTTCATGCTTTCGAAATACGTTTTACCTAACTCAACAAGACCAGTATGACAACATGCGCTCAAGACACCGACAAAAGTGATGCTGTTTGGTTTAATTGGGAGAGATTGGAGTTCAGAGTAGATATCAAGAGCTAGTTTGGCATGACCATGTGTCGAACACCCGCAAATGATTGCGTTCCAGGGAGAGATTGTTGACATACGGATGTTCTTTGTTTGGCGGAAAACGTCTAGAGCTGTTTCGATGCTACCGCATTTGGCGTACATGTCGATTATAGCAGCATTGAGATTGTTGTTGAGAGGTAATGAGCTACGGTTTAGATACTTGTGTGCTCTAATCCCTTCTTCTAATGATCCCAACGATGAAATGGCGGAGAAAACACTAACCATTGTGATTGCATCTGGTTTTACTTGGCTCCTACTACTAACCATTTCGTGGAAAAGATCTAGAGCTAACCGAGGTGATAGACTCTGTGCGTAACCTGATATCATAGCGTTCCATGAAAAGATATCTTTATCATGAGTCTGATTAAATACTTCTCTTGCCTGCTCAACCATTCCATTCTTTACAAATCCTGCGATTAATGCGTTTCTTGATGAAATGTGGTCCTTGTCGCTCGCTTCAAACTGCTGAAGAGCGAGTTTCATGTCATTAGAAACAGCGTAGAAATGTATGATCGTTGCTTGTATGAAATCATAACAATTGAAACCCATTTTCATGATGGTAGCATGAAGTTGCAAACCCTTGAAGCTGCTCGATGATCGAGCTGAAGCAGAGAGAAGGTCCACCATCATAACTTCACTAGGCTTCATTCCACAGCGCAACATCTCGATGTAGAAAACCAGAGCTTCATCAAGCTGATTATTTTTGAGACACCCATCAATCATAGTTCCCCACGAGACAATATCTTTCTCAGTTATCTGATTAAACAATTCCTTAGCTTGTTCGATAAGTCCACCTTTAGAATACACATTTAACATCACGTTCCAGGTTACTAAATTTCTCTCACGCATTTCATCAAACAATTGCCGAGCATCCTTCAAACATGAGCAAACACAATACATGTGCAGCAAATTCGTCGAAACAAAGACCCGATCGACAAGCTTGAGCTTTATAGCTAAACTCTGCAACATCCTGCAATCCCAAATCCCACCCAAGTGTGAACAAGCGGATATAACAGTGGCCAAAGTCACTTCATTTAGCATAATTCCCAAATTTCTCATCTCTCTGAACAGCAACATAGCTTCACTCCACTGATCGTTTTGAGTGTAACCCTTAATCAATGTACTATACGAGACACAGCTTCTCTCAGGCATTACATCAAACAACTTAATCGCGTCCCCAAGTCGACGAGATCTAACATACCCATCAACCATAATATTAAACGAAGCAGAATCAAGCTTCGCGTGATTTCTGAAAACGGATTCTGCATCTGCCAAGAGACGGCATTTAGCGTACATGTTAAGAACGCTATTGCAGATGAATCCATTGGAATCGAAACCAGATTTCAAGACACGGCCATGGATTTGTCGGCCACAAGAAATATTATTACTGGAAGCACGTGATCCAAGAGCAGAGATGAGTTCTCGTTCAATGTTACGATTCTCGCTGGAGGGATCTAACTGGGTCAGAGCCAGAGCAGAGAAACATCTCGCTTGCTGAGGAAAAAAGTCCAAACAGCGAGGAGACCGGAGAACTTGAATCGATTTGATCATAAGAGACCATGAGAGCAACAAAACTCACTAAACCTTAAAGTTCGAGTTTTTGGTTTAGCTAACCATTAAGCCTAACTAACTTGCAAATTGGGCCTAATATCTCGGCCCATTATGAAGTGAGTTTGATCGCTGCTTTGACTTTGACCGCGAGAGGAACTGACCCAAGGTTTTGGTTGGACTCTATGGGTTTGGTCGAGAGAAACTTAACACGACCAAAACATTTTAACTGAATTGGTTAAAATATGTTCAAATTAAATATTGTATGTCCAAAAAAAAAAAAAATAATTTGTGTACCATTTGTATAATTATGCATTTAATATGTCAAAAACGCATCTCTAACTTAATCTTTTCAACCAAAAAAAAAGTTAAATATTGTTGTGGTCGAAAATTAATATTCGTACTTACTATTTTAGCTGCCGTGATTCACGATTTTATTTTCATAATGACACAATAAGTAATGCATAATTCCACCAATACCACACGAGAATAAAGATTAGCAACTTGATATAAACATAATTAATCATTAATTAATCATTGCCCTTCCACCAATACCACACGAGAATAAAGATTAGCAACTTGATATAAACATAATTAATCATTAATTAATCATTGCCCATAACTTTGTCTTCAGATTTCAACGATGCTGAGACATAACTGACTAATGCATGCATCTTTCCAAATAACTGACTAATGCATGCATCTTTCCAAATAACAGTTTCTTTTCGTGTAATTATTCTTACATCAATAATTCATAGCTTTAATGACTGATTTGATAATACATAGAAGTGGAACATACTTTACTTGGCTTAAATAAAACGAAGTTAGTCAAATCAAAAGATAATAATAATAATTTAAACACATTTGGAATCAAAATATATGAATAATAATTCAAGAATGCCCATTGATATCCAGTTGTTTCTTTGACAACACGCATTGATACAAAGCTGTAAGATAAATATAAGTAATAATTAAAATGTTGAAAAAAGAATATTATGTTATGAAAAAACAGCTTGTGGCTCGAATAGATCTAACGTGTTAAACCTAATAATTGGGAAGACATTCAAAACTATTAAGGCAACTTGGCTAATGGGAATAGTTTTTGATATCAATCCCACATTTTGGTCCAATTTTTACTATTCATTTTTGGTTTAACAATATTTATACTTCAAGAAATGTAATTTTTTTTGTTTTTTTTGACAACTGAAATTTCCATTAAAACCAAATCAAAGAACCAATAGAGTTAAACATTCAGAGAAGGCTCGAATCAAGCAGAAATAAAATTATTAATATGATCAAAATAAATTGGAAACGAAAGAACATACTTTACCAAAACATCTGCAGCAACATTCTGAGAACGACTAACATGGAGGAATTGCACATCCCAAGGTCTTCTAGAAAGGATACCTTGAATTTATGTCGTAAACGTAATTTGTCTAATATACCAAAGAAGGATTCTTTTCTTCATTCTAGCTAAGTGTAATTGTATTTATACTCAAATTAAATGTATATATTGGATTTATATGGTTTATCCGGTTTAGAAATTTGTTTTCATTTCATTAATACTAAACCGGTTAATGTATATATTGGATTTATATGGTTTATCCGGTTTAGAAATTTGTTTTCATTTCATTAATACTAAACCGGTTTGTAATTAGTTCAAGGGTCGTCAAAAGTTTTCACCCAAACTATTCATTTTCTCATTATTTCTAACTCAATTATATGTTTCTCTATTTTAGTACACCAATTATTAGATTCTCACAAATTAATACACAAATTGAGCAATCTGTACACAAATTAAAGGAATTAGTAAGTTTAGGTATTAATTTGTGAGAATCTAAAGAGTATTAAAATAGAGAAATATACAATTGAGGTTTCTCACAAAAAAAAACAATTGAGGTAGAAATAATGAGAACATAAATAGTTCGGGGTGAACAAATTTGGCAACACTTAATACAAAAGATTCAAAGACCATATCATAAAAATTTGATGAAGTTTTTGTTCATGGTAGATACTATTGGATTTATATGGTTTATTTGGTTTAGAAATTTTTTTTTCATTTCAATAATACTAAACCGGTTGTGGTTTAGTATTTATATAAAGTGTCTTACAGATTATTAGAATAAGTGACGAACAATAAGATTGTATCTTCTTCTTCCTGAGCTGATCTTTGTTGCTCAGAGAAGATTGATGATCTCTCACTTTGTACTTGCTTCTTTGATCAATGAATAAATTCTTTGATCAATGAATAAAACAGAGTTTTCTTTTCTTTTCTAATAGTATACAACTGCTAAATATAAATAACACCTAGCTATTAAGTCATAGGTTTATAAGATAGTATCTCTGTTTCATATCAAGTGTGTTTTAGTCTTAGATTAAACCATATTCATATAAGTGTTCATTTGTATATTCTATGTAGGTAGGGGCAAATAATTGTTTTAAATATTTGTGAAAAACTCCAAACAATTAGATTAAACCATATTCATATAAGTGTTCATTTGTATATTCTATGTAGGTAGGGGCAAATAATTGTTTTAAATATTTGTGAAAAACTCCAAACAAGCTTAGTTTTATTAATCTGTTACTCTGATTTAGAAAATATGAAAAAGAGAGCTGAATTTAGGAAATTTAAGATGTTTGGTGGTAGTGGGCATCAACTCACATAAGAATCTATTCCTTCCCAATATATTACTAGTATACAATTTTTCTTATGTACAGAAAAAAAAAACAAATGTATATTTTTTTTACCTAAAAGTGGGTGTAGTTCATTTGACAAAAATTGTGTAATATAAAAAATATTCTTATCTTATGTAGTTGTTGATCGATTCATCTTTTTTGTAACGAAGTTGATAGTAAAACAAGAATTTTAAGCAATGAGCCAAAACTATAATGAACAAAGACACAATTATAAACTAACACTTGAGAGCCGTTTAATTGAATTATTTAACAAAACATAACGTCACAAACTGGAGAACCCAAACACGTACCGGACGGCAATCCGCCGTCAAAAGTGGGGTCCTATGTCCAAACAGTTCGTTGGATCCTTAATTTTTTTTAAAAAAAAAACTAAACCGCGTTGACCAACAACCTCTTTTTTGTCTTAAACATGTAGCCTCCTAGCCTAATCCACCGTATAAACCGTACTACCCTTTTTCTAGCCCCTATGTACTTACTATACCGGAACAAAATAAGGGAACAACTGTTTGCCTCCGCCCCGCGCGTGCACTTCAGTTCCCTTAAAACTGGATTTCCGTTATACCGTAACTGTAACCGTAACACACTTTTTAGTAACATAACTGTAAAAAGTGTTATCTTCTCCAAGATAACGATAAACCATGACACGTGGCATTTAATGGCTCCGATTAGTCCCGCCACGTGTCATTTATTATGCCATTTTTTCTTCAGACTTCCGTTTTTCGTTGTTCATTTGTTATCTCACCGAGAAATCGCCGCAACGGCTGGAAGAGGAGGAACGGCTGAGATCTCCGGTATGAAAATATCAGTACCATCCAAATGATTCTCCTCACTGTAATTCAAGAACCTGTCCACAACTAGTGTACTCGGAATCCAAATGATTCTCCTCACTGTAATTCAAGAACCTGTCCACAACTAGTGTACTCGGACGAGCCACAACATTCTCCCAAGCCTCATCAGCTTCTTCTCCTCGCCTGAGAAAAACCTCCGTCGCATCTACACGGTGCATATTCCATTTCCACTGATTATAAAGTCTCTGAATCTTATGTAATTGACGACACGCGAGTAAACAAGTGTTCTCTTTAATCTTCTTGATCGCTGTTTCAAGAAGTTGATTTTTTATTTCCACCGGATAATTCCTCATCTCTGACCGGAGAAATTCGTCTAGCTCCGGAACTCCAATAGCACGGCGGATTCCGGTAGAGTAATCAGACGACGACGGATCAAATATTCGGCGTACCTCGTCAACGAGTCCCATCTCAACCATCTTATCAACTCGCTCCGAGACAAACGAATGTAAAACCGGTCTAGACACATCAACCCACAAGAAACAACAATTGTACCTTAACCGAAAGTCAACGCAATCATTGACCAAAGCTTCAATATAAGAATTAGAACCACCAGCTATAATAGGGACACGATCTCTTTCAACGATTGATTCAACGGCTTTAATCGCTTCTTTTTGAAAATCCTCCACCGTGAAATCTTTATAAGTGTTGTCTACGGTGCCAAGGAGATGGTGAGGGACGCCAAAGCTTTCTTCAGGAGTGACTTTATTGGTGACTATGTCAAGACCTTTATAGACTTGGATCTTATCGGAATTTACGATCTCTGCTCCAAAACGAGTGGCTAAATCGATGGCTTCAAGACCTTTATAGACTTGGATCTTATCGGAATTTACGATCTCTGCTCCAAAACGAGTGGCTAAATCGATGGCTAAACGGGATTTTCCGGTACCGGTAGCTCCCATGACGAAAACAACCTTGTCTTTTCGCCGGAAAAAAGGAACGTCGACAATGTTTGTTTGAAAGTTTAACATTGGTTGAAACACTTGTCTTAGAGCTGTCATGCATGGCTTCATTCTTATAAAAAACTTCCCCCTGCTGGATTAAACAATTTAATTAATATTTTTTTAAGACAGATCTAATTAAGAAGCATAATAATGGGATAATAACATGCAATTAGATTCGTTTGGGCTTAAAATAGAGACATCGTTCCCGGATATTACTAACCTTTAAGTGGCTTGTTTCCCGGAGCACTGTCTCTTCCCTGTCAAACAAAGTAATAATCTTCTAATCTTAAGAAGAAGACAACTTAAAGCTTATAATAGCTAATGTGTATGATGGTTTTATATAGAGAGGTACTGAAACTATCTTACTCTAAATGTGAATATGTTGAAGAAAGGTCGAGGCTTCGAATTTATAGTAGCTGGAATGTAACAGTGACATGCTGTTCCTTATGTTTTTATATGTTTATATTATCAGACACTTGCTTCTTGACACGTGTCTCTAAACGATTTATATTATCAGACACTTGCTTCTTGACACGTGTCTCTAAACGATACATACATATATAACCACAACTTCTTCTTTAAAGAATCATTATAAGTGTGATTAGTTCTGTCACCAATTAGCATAAAGAAAAACTGATTATTTTGTTTAAGTTAACAACAATCTATTGAAGTGTGATTAGTTCTGTCACCAATTAGCATAAAGAAAAACTGATTATTTTGTTTAAGTTAACAACAATCTATTGAAATATAATTATGTATACTAAATGACTTAACATATTACATATCTATGAAGATAAATATTCATCTAACGCATTGATAGAATTGCTTCTGTTTTAATAAAATGATAGAGAGCCAGAATACTTGCCAATGGTATATAAATGTATCAAATGATATTCATATTTTGTGAAATATAATATATTGTTTGATCAACCCTTATTTTCATAAAAATATAGAAATATGAAAGTTAGTGGAAACAACTAGTATTATATTGGTTTATGCGATTTCTGACTCGAATAAATTAAAATCTCAAAGCTCTTTTTATATTTTTTGGCTTTCGGTTTTCAGCTTTTTCCTATTTGGCTTATTCCCAAAACCAATTTGTTTTTGTTAATTGCCACTAACTCTTCTTAATTGCAATGATTTAATACATACATTTATTTATTTTGCCCATGTACAAAATGAACCAAATAGTACAAGATTCGTTTGCAATTCACTTCATATATTTTCTACTATAAGAGTTTATGGAAAATTCACTGTGCTCCTAAGGTATCATGCATTGCCAATAGGAGAGGTGTTACCTGCTTGGGGAATACAGAGGATGGACTTTGCGCTCGATGTGGTAGAGTCTGTAAGTCACGTGTTTTTTAATTGCTCATTTGCGATGGATGTTTGGAAATTGACTCAATGGAAGATGGGTCTATCGTTTACAAATGTTTCACTTGAAGAAGACATTATGAAAGTTCTACAATTCATAGCCTTACCACATACGGACGTAGGTCATGGTCCCTTGGTACTATGGTTACTTGGAAGTCTTTGGAAACCACGAAACTATCTAGTCTTCCAAAAAAGATTTTTCTCGCAAGTTAAAACATTGGCAAAAACTATTGGCGATGCTCGAGAATGGCAAGAAGCACATTTTTAAAAAAAAAACGGTTTATTTCGGCCCGAAAAAGCCATCGAACCTCACAGTTTATCATATAGAGAACTCCACCATAATCCACATGGATGTGGTTTGGAACGCGGATCATAGACTAGAGGGACTTGGGATTACCACAAAGGATCCCATTATTAAAAGGACCCGAACTTTGTTGAAGACGGTGGATTTCGTTGCTTCACCGTTTATAAGGGAGGTGTTGGCATTTCAGTTATCCACGGCTTCATATATTTCTAGATTTTAAGGTGTGTGTAGATGCACTCAACACTTCTTCGGGTCCTAGATAGCTTTATGGTATTCTTTGTGATATTCATGTACTCTCCTCGCATATAGACGTGTTTTTATTTTTCTTTTATTTCTAGAAATCAAAATTATAACGCGGATGTTACCGAAAAAACGTTTTGAGAAATTCTACTCTTGAAAAAGAGCTTGGAGTTACAACTTGAGTTTTGATGAATGAAAACTCATTGATAAAAGTAAAAGAAGAACAAATGATTACCATTCAAAACTTTCATATCTGTATGCCTTCTTATGATAATAAAAATAGATCATATAAGAATCGTAAAATTACTTGTACGAGTACTTATCATTAATTAAGACATTATATGATGAATTGAAGTTAGTGGAATGGACTAAAATTATATTGATATGACGTTTAGGGAATGAATAAATTAAGATATCATATTGGGTTAAGCTCTAACGATAAAATTGATGATGTATAGTGTCGATCAATATCTCAGAAACAATGTTTATCGAGTACAAAATTTTAATATCTACATGCACGCTTGTTCTATAGAAATATTCCATTTTTATATGGCCTCAAAGACCAACCAAAAGCCTCTAATCAGGCTTTGAGATTTAATTGGCCATTGACCACGTCTAGTTTATTTATTTATTCATTCTCCAAAGAAGCTCTCACGTGGGTCACCACTATAGGAGAATAGAGAAAGTAACACAAGTAAGAAGAACAAATGATTACCATTCAAAACTTTCATATCTGTATGCCTTCTTATGATAATAAAAATAGATCATATAAGAATCGTAAAATTACTTGTACGAGTACTTATCATTAATTAAGACATTATATGATGAATTGAAGTTAGTGGAATGGACTAAAATTATATTGATATGACGTTTAGGGAATGAATAAATTAAGATATCATATTGGGTTAAGCTCTAACGATAAAATTGATGATGTATAGTGTCGATCAATATCTCAGAAACAATGTTTATCGAGTACAAAATTTTAATATCTACATGCACGCTTGTTCTATAGAAATATTCCATTTTTATATGGCCTCAAAGACCAACCAAAAGCCTCTAATCAGGCTTTGAGATTTAATTGGCCATTGACCACGTCTAGTTTATTTATTTATTCATTCTCCAAAGAAGCTCTCACGTGGGTCACCACTATAGGAGAATAGAGAAAGTAACACAAGTATAACCCAACTAGGCTTAATATAAATTATCAATGGTTCGAGCGCAAATATTACAATGGAAATGATTAGTAATGTATCACAAAGAGTAGAAAAAGTAAATGAAATAATTATGTTTTCCTTAGCAAACTAATATAATAACTAGTTAACTTCATAGTTTTCTCAAAAGGTCAAAGGAGTAAAACCTAATTGTATTTGTATAATATAATAACTAGTTAACTTCATAGTTTTCTCAAAAGGTCAAAGGAGTAAAACCTAATTGTATTTGTAGATGGTTTGATGTTCTTTTTCTTCTTTGAAAGCTGCAAATAAAATTTCTAAAATGACATGCAAGGTCGAAGTATGTTCTTTTTCTTCTTTGAAAGCTGCAAATAAAATTTCTAAAATGACATGCAAGGTCGAAGTAGGGGTTGACGTATGGTTGTAATATAATTTTAATAAATTTCTATAGGTTGACAAAGAAAAAAAAATTTGATGCAAATATATAATTTTAAGTAGAAGTGGCAGTATTATATAAAAAGACATGCAATTATAAAATTTCTTAATAGTTAAATAATCATTTTAGTTATGGCAGTATATAGTAATGGTATAATATAAAACACAAATAATAATTATGATGATGGTTTAGTTGCAGATTAAAGTAATAAAAAAATGGGTATTGTCAACTCTAGCTAACAGAAATTGCTAATGGATTCTTCCATGCAAACAATAAAAATAAAAAATCGATGATTTTTTTTTTCCAATTGTACTCTAGCTAAATGATTTTTAAAAGATATAAATTTTTTATTTTGTTATGTTTAATCATCCATCATATAGAAAAAGTAGGAATCATGAGGTGACAACTATTTGTGGGATCTAGTTATTTTCAACAAAGCTACTAGCAATCGAATTTTCAACAAAGCTACTAGCAATCGAATTTACTTTTTCTTTGAAGAAAAAAAAAAATGTTCGATGCGTCGATTGATATTACAAGACAGTACATAATAAAGGTTATTTTATGGTAAAGAATAATAAGTTATTAGTATTGCTATATAAATATTTTTTCAAAAAAAATTGCGAATTTTTTTTGAATCTGCGATCAAAAATATTACTCAAATAACTATTTCATTAGTTTGTTTTTGTGTAGAATTTAATTCATTATTGACCAGATTATTTCACTTTAACCTTGCACATGTTAATTAGACAATACTTAATGTTCTTAAGAAAAATGTGTCCGTACATAAGTTAAAAGGAAACATAGATTTGACATTGATAGCTATTATTCTCCAATTTCCCTTTACTTTTTTATTTTCCTCATATTCCTTAGTTTTTCTTCTTTGGTGTATAAACAAAAAAAAAGAGTTTTATTCGGTTCAACAATAGTAATATTTTATATAAAAAATAAGGAATTAAATAAATATCTAAATTAGAGTGCCCTTTAAAAATTAAAAATGTTATCATGGTCTTAAGTGGAGATAGGGTTTCTCATTTTATAACTTTTTTTTTTGGAATCCATTCAGGCCTATGAAGCATAAGAATAAATACATATAGAAGCAGACAAATTAAGCAAAGTTTATAATTCTGAAATATTCTTTAGGAGTCTATGACTCTTCGTGAATATATAAACAGCAAAAAAAAGTTTATAATTCTGAAATATTCTTTAGGAGTCTATGACTCTTCGTGAATATATAAACAGCAAAAATGATTTGAATCCTTTTTGTAGATGTTTTGAGGTTTAGAAAACAAATATTCTTCGTAATTAAAATCAGAACTTTGCAAAGCCTAGCAAGCTTTAGCTATAATGCTGAATCTTTCAACGTTAAACCATAGTTAAGATAGAACTTGCAAGTGTCGCTCCGAGCGCCGCACGAATGTAATGAAAAAGACATAAGAGATAGTTGTAGAATACTATTTCAGTCTCATGTTTTAATTAATGCTATTGAGTGGTTAAGATGAAAAATATATATGGTGATAGTTAAATTAAGATTATATTTTGCAAATGATTAATCGACCACAAACAGCTGCTTTTAGAATCACCCACTACACTGTCTAATCACTTTTTGTAAAAATAAATAAATTACATCCATTAATTATTTTAGATTTGATAGAGTATTCGATAATGGACGTTCTAATGAAAGATACATCCATTAATTATTTTAGATTTGATAGAGTATTCGATAATGGACGTTCTAATGAAAGACAAAATTATTATTTACTTGGTTAGATTCGGACGCATGCAGGTAGCATTTTTATCTTTACTCCGATTCTTCGATATCAAATTGATATAGGATATTTTTCAAAATAAAATAATACTTTAATAAAAATTCATAAAATTACAGTGCTACTATTAATTGAAAAACTGAGAGATTTTATATATATATACAGTTTTAAATGTAAATAACATCGACCAAAACATGTTAGCACAAATGTTATTCAATCGGCACACTCATCATAGTCCATATACTTGTGTGTGTGTGTTTTTTTTCTATCAGTTACCATAAAATGATCTTAAAATGGTAAAAGATATAAATTTTTCTTTAAACAAAATTAAAAATTAACAATTACTTAGGCGCCACTAATTCATAGCAATATAGTTTCAAATTCTTTACTGTTTTTTTGTTATTTTTTTCTCATAAATCAATTTACCACATTACTTGACAAAATAATGTGGGATCTATGGACATTAGGAGCCTCTTGGGTTATATTTAATAAAAGGTCACATTTAATTACAATATAACTCACTAATAAATGTATCATTGTCTAAAACATGTTTTTTTGATACTAATCACAATAATATTATTTAATGTGCCAATAACTATAAGACCAAGCAAATCTAAAAATTATGTGGTTAAAAAAAGATAGAGAGTTGGGCCTAGTTTGTTTATCTATTGGACTCTAGTAAAGGAACTATACATTCATAATTGGGTACCAAATTAGTAGTCAAATTAGGCCTTATCATATTTCTTTTTTATATAAAAAATGGGCAA
>CM071717.1:51888198-51898864 GCA_036630335.1 Physaria fendleri | reverse complement strand
GATGAAAGTCAAACACAACTCTGATATAAGCTGTTCTTGCTTGAGGACAAGCAAAGGTTTAAGTCGGAGGGGGGGGAGTTTGATATACTGATTATTTTACCATTTTCTAACCCTGTTTTCAGGTGTTCCCAGGGTGTTTTTGTTTTCTTTTATTTATTTATTAGGACTTTTGTCTAAGAAATGAAGAAAGGGAGCCAACGCTTTCAAAAGGCGAAAAGATCAGAAATCAGAGCTTAATAGACTACGGAGCAGGGGGGGGGGAGTTTGATATACTGATTATTTTACCATTTTCTTACCCTGTTTTTTGGTGTTTCTAGGGTATTTTTGTTTTCTTTTTATCTTTTTAATGAACTTTGTACATTAGAAATTACAAAAAGGAAACATTCATTCGAAGAGACGAAAAGAGCAGAAATAGCGTTCAAAGAGAACGGGTTAAAACTCTCAGGTCCACTTTCTAGTATTCCTGGGTGAAACCTGATTAATCTGGATGCATAATTCGGACACACATCACATGTCTCCACTAAGAGCTTGTCACTGAATGTCAATTTCATTAGCCAATTGAGTCAACTACAAATGGTACTCAAAAGACAAAAGACTGACTCTAAAATAGCATTTGAATCAAAAACCATAACAAAACACAAAAGATTGTATCTAGACTCTAAATGATCCATCATAACAGACACAAAAGACCGACTTCAAACCACTATCAAACTTGAGATACTTGAGATTCCTGGTCTTGAGATTGTTGCCCTTGGCTGACCACACCTTGAGATTGTTCCTCTTGACTGACCACACCTTGAGATTTTTCCTCTTGACTGACAACACCTTGTGATGCTCCAACCTGAAACCAATAAAAAAATTAAAGAAAACATTCAAATAACCATTAACCAATAAACAGATTAGACAAAAGCATTCAATTAACCACTAACTAAAAACCACAATTAAGCTTTATAGAAACGTGAACCAACCAAATAAACAATTACCTGTGCCTCATCTATGACTTTATGGGACCTACAATTGTGACCAGCTTCACCATATATTCCACAGTGCATAGATCTCCGACTTACCTCTCTTTTCTTGTTGGATACTCGTTCACCCCTTTCTTCCTTTTGCTATTCTTACTACCTTTGTTATGCCCTGGTTGAGGTGGCTCAGGAGGCATATGAACCACTGCACCACTTCCATTTGGCCAAAATATGTAGCCTTGAATGGAAACCAAGCCATGAACATAAGTCTTTCTCCACCTTTCTGTAGTAAACCAGCTCACTACAAAATCCTCAACTTCTAAGTTCCTTTGCAATCTGACACCATACCCATGCTCACAAGGAATTCTTGTGATGTCCCATTTCCGACAACTACAAGATCGCTTCTCCAAACATACTCTGTAACTATCACCACCCAAGATAACTTAGAACATATTGTTTGTGCTCCGGAAAACCCTACAATTTGCTGCATTTTCATGCTCGTTCTTCAGATAATCTTGTGCATATGGTGTCACCAATTGAATATGGTCATGGGAAACAACACATCTCTTAAAGATGTATTAGTAAAAAATAAAGCTACAAGATCAAGAGAATGAAGAGATGTTCAGAATATACCTTGCTACAAGATCAAGCATAGGTACTAAAGGTTTCTCTCTTGCTTTCACTATTGTAGCATTGAATGATTCAGTTGAATTATTTTGCACATCCTCAAAGAAGGAGCATATCTTCTGAAATGCTCTCACCCAATTCTTTGGCTTTGGCTTCAGCTTATCTTCATACACAACTATATCAAAATCCAAAATCCTCTTCAAATGGCGCTTGTAATCAGCTTCATTATAAGACCAAGCAAGGGTCCATATCATTGGCTTCAGCTCAGGTAACCTTCCATGCTTACTCTTTAGATTTGCATAAATGTGCCTAATACACATTCTATGCTCAATTTGTGGCAGCTCCTCTTCAACAGCTCTAAAAAGTCCCTGTAACACATAACTATGCATTAGTAAAATCAGTATATCATTTAAAAAGAAATCAGATTTGAAACCATACCTTCTGCTGATCTGAAACCATTACATATCCTTCCCCATCATTTAAATCCAAGTCAACCTTTATTTTTTTGATGAAAAATACCAATTTGGGATATTTTCTACCTAAACAAGTGGCCATGCTATGGGGTAAATGGCATTATCCCTATCCCTACCTAAAGCTACCAGAAACTGACCCTTCATTTTACTCCTCAAATGACATGCATCAACCCCTATAAGCTTCCTACAGAAAGTTTTCCAAGTCCTTCTAAGTACATCAAAACATACATAGAACATATTTGAAGTAGTTCAGCTTTATAGTCCCTTAGCCTCTTAATTGTTCTTCATATTCTTTTGCAATCCAATCCAATGTCTTCATTCTGGCATCTTGACATTGAGGTCTAGACACAGTCAACTTCTATTTTTCTTTGATCAGTTCTTCAATTTTCATAGGCATAAAGTAGTTTTCTTGTCTGATCTTATCAACAAATAATCTAGCAATCACCGGGGACTTAAGCATCTCACACTCTCCATTAGGTACGCAACTGTGATCACAGTTCAAAATCTTTATTTCCCACATATTACTACCCTTCCTAATCGAACAGTAAACCCTCCAAGAACAATGCCCGCCAACACAATCGAATGCACACTTATTAGTGTCCCATATAACATGTTTGAGGTTCCTACCTTCCCTCAGAGTGTGGTTAAGAACAACTTCCTTAAATCCTTGAGTTGTGAAGAATTGTTGCCCTTTGTAGAGATAGCCTGAGGCTCGCTGGATATTTTGCTTCATCCAAGTGGCGCGTTGGGGCACTGCAGCTTCATACTCATCGTCATCTGAGTCGGGGAAGACATCATGTACCACCGATGGTTCGTCGTTGAAGTCAACGACCATCTCATATGTCTCGAATTCATACTTGTCTCGAAGATTCTCGGCTTCTTGTTGTGGGGTCTCATATGGACCAGAACTGCCGTGAGGAATGATCTTCATGGCTAATTTTGAAAGATTTGGGATTCAATTTGGGGATTTTATGATTTTGATTTCTAGGGCTTTAGTCTGTAGAGTTTCGATTTGGGTGAGGGGGGGGAGGGGGTTTGTTTACGTTACGAGAGATAATGTTTTAATTTGGGGTTTAGCTTTTTTTTATAATCGGATCTCTAATTGGATCCTAATCAGGTTTATTTTGGTTAACAACAAATCTGCTTGGTTCATTTACGGATTTTGGTTAACAAAACAACATTAGATCGTAATTAGTCAACAATCATTAATCAACGTGTGGATTTAGAAATTTAACTTATGATATGTGTGGTTCTAGCGCTTTAACTTACGATTTGTGTGGTTCTAGTGCTTCAACTTACTATCTGTGCGTATCTCTGAAGAGGCCCAAACTTTGTGTGTTTGTCGTGATATAGCAAAGTTTGTGTGCAAATAGCTCGTCGACCAATAGGTTTTTAGATTTTTTTGTTAATAAAATAAATAATATTATTTTGAGAGATATGTATTTCTGATCCGTTTCGAAGGCCCAACATGGACGCGCTTGAGCATTTAATTTAACTGCAATAGGGCTCAGACTTGACCGGAGTGGACTCAACCAGCGAATTTGACTCGGAGTCTCGGAGACGACGAATCAACGCGGCAGAGTGATGGAGGAGCTTCCGAGGATCACCGTGAGTCAGCGGGAGCAGTTTCTGGTGGAGAACGATGTGTTCGGGATCTATGGTTACTTCGATGCCAGCGACATTTCTACTCAGAAATACCTGTAAACTCGCTGATTTGATTTGAATTTATAGTTTTCTTCATGATCTGATGATTTTTTAGCTTCGCTGGGGAAACAAAATTCTTCAAGAAATTAAATGTTATGTATGGATGCTTGTTGTTATAGGTTGGAGATTCAGCGAGATAAGCAGCTGGATTATCTGATGAAAGGCTTAAGGCAACTAGGTCCGCAGTTTTCGTCCTTAGACGCTAAGTAAGTGAAAAACTTCAATAATTGCCTTGCTGTGTTCCATAGCTCCAATTCGCTTCATTTAGCCGCTCACTGTGTTATCTTCGAGATAATTTTAGGTGTTTCCTTTGGACTTAGCATCATATTTTTGGTTTTGAGGTCTCTGAAGTCTATGAACTTTTGGATGCCAATAGATTAAGTTGTGGCTTTTGGCTTTTTGGATTTTTGGACAGTCGACCATGGCTTTGCTACTGGATTCTTCATTCAATTGCTTTGCTTGGGGAGTCTGTGGATGATGAATTAGAAAACAATACCATAGACTTTCTTGGACGCTGCCAGGTTAGGCTTAATTTCTTCATATTTGCTGATTCATTTTCTTGTTGTTTTGGCTCCTCTATACCATGCTTTTTTTTGCCCATTTCTATAATTGTTACCTGTAATTGCTACCTCTAGTCCAAGTTTGCTTTCACATGTCACTTCTTAGGGCTCTGATGGTGGATACGGTGGTGGTCCTGGACAAGTAAGTATATGCCTGTTTCTTTAAAATGTGTGGATCACTTTCATTTCATTGAAACTCAAACAAAAAAAATGGAGATTAGATCATTTTATTCTGCTGGTCTCATGGGCTTACTTTTTGATGCTTATCTCATTGTTTAGTTGTGATGCCTATAGTTTAAGCAGCATAAGTGGTTTAACCTTATGTGTGGTTCTGCAAACGCAAAAGGATTCCTTTTTTTCACGGAGCATTTAGTAGTTTAAATTTTTGGTTGTAGATCAAATAAACTTGGCAGGGAATGCTAGGAGATATTTTTTTGAGCTTGCCTTTTCAGTTTCCTTTTTTTCTCTCCTCCACTAGTAATGGAGTTCCCTTTTTCCCCAGCTTCCACACCTTGCAACAACTTATGCTGCAGTGAATGCACTTGTTACGTTAGGAGGTGACAAAGCCCTTTCTTCAATTAATAGGTGTGCATTTCTTTTTTTTTCTTAATAATTTGTTTCTTTTCAATAAGAGATAACTGATGCTTTCTGTAGAAGACTTTCATAGTTACATTACATGTGACTCATATTTTTCCAGGGAGAACATGTTTTCTTTTCTAAGACGAATGAAAGATACAAGTGGAGGTTTCAGGTTTGATTCTCTTTCTTTTTGAACTTCTTGAAGGAATAATTGTTACTGACAGCATAATGTCAGAGTAGCTTCAGTCATATTGTTTCTTCAATTCTTGTTCGTCTCTTCATGTCAAGAAATTTGTTGATGCCTAATCTTGACGCCTAATTCTGACTTACTGTTCGTTAGGATGCATGATATGGGGGAAATGGATGTTCGCGCCTGCTACACTGCAATTTCTGTGAGTTTTACCCTCCCAATGTCTTGTTTCCTCTTCCTGCAGACACCTCAATTTCTTAGGCTGAACTGAATGAGATTAACAAACTTAAGACCCATTTTGCTATGTCTTTTTTTTTTTCCCTAGTTTCATGGCTTAAATGTCACGTTAGGATATTGTTAATCTTACTATTTTCAAACTTGTGATCACCACATATCTTACTTTATTCAAACTTGCGACCACCACATACTTTGTAGACAGACTACTCATAGCAAGACTTACTAGTCTGACATCCAATGGCTGGTTTCTCTTAATGTTTGAATTCTCTTGTGACACAGGTTGCTAGCATCCTGAATATTATGGATGATGAACTCACCCAGGGCCTAGGAGATTACATATTGAGGTTTGTATCACTTTTATCTCCCATAATATAAAGCTGAATTAATGTTATACTGTAGTAAGTTAATAAATTGATTGATTTCTGCATAAAGCTCTTTTTAACTGATTGTGTGTGAGCAGTTGCCAAACTTATGAAGGTGGCATTGGAGGTGAACCTGGCTCCGAAGCTCATGGTGGGTATGGTCTTTTTACTTACTTCAATTGTATTAAGGTTTTGATCAAAACTGAGTTTTACTTTGCTCTTCCTAGATGACTATGTTAATCACGGTTAAGTGTAATCTGTTATTTAGGTACACCTACTGTGGGTTGGCTACTATGATTTTAATCAATGAGGTCGATCGTTTGAATTTGGATTCATTAATGGTAACTACGATGCTGTTTTGTGATTATTAGTATGAGTACCTCGTTATTTCCTTGATAGAGATATGTTCTTCCTTGTGATTTTAGAATTGGGCTGTACATCGACAAGGAGTAGAAATGGGATTTCAAGGTAGGACCAACAAATTGGTCGATGGTTGCTATACCTTTTGGCAGGTCAACTGTTTAGTTTTTCTAATTTGTTTTTTTTTTTTTTTTTTTTTGTTTAGTTTTTCTAATTTGTTTTTTTTTTTTTTTTTTTTTCTCTTAAAGATCATACTTCAAAATTATCCTGTACTCACCACGTTCGTGGCCCCTTTTGTGGTTTGTGTTAAACAGGCAGCCCCTTGTGTTCTAATACAGAGGCATTTTTCAGCTTATGATCTGGTTGTTCGTGGATCATCACATAAATCACAAGGGACAGATGAAGATCACGTGGAACATGCCCATGATGAAGATGATCCTGAAGAAATTGAAGATGATGATGATGATGATGATGATGATGACAGCGATGGAGGTAAACACTTCATTTTCTCATACTATAAGTCCATCAATTGAATCTTAACTGAGCTTAAATTTGCAGGTTCAGTGAATGGTGATGGAGTCCATCATACATCCACCTACAGTAACAGGAGAATGCAACCCGTTTTTGATAGCCTTGGCTTGCAGAGATATGTACTCTTATGCTCTAAGGTCGGTTCTTACTTCTTAGTCTCTTTGGCCACTAGAACAAAACATCCATTCTGAGTTTTCATTTTCCTAACATAAACACACCCTCATTCGATGCTCAGATACCTGACGGTGGATTCAGAGACAAGCCGAGGAAACCTCGTGACTTCTACCACACATGTTACTGCTTGAGTGGGTTGTCGGTGGCTCAGCATGCTATGTCAAAAGACGAGGATATTCCTCCTTTGGCTGATAACGTTTTGGGTAACTACTTGAATCTTCTTGAACCTGTTCACCTCCTTCACAACGTTGTCATGGATCAGTATAATGAAGCTATCGAGTTCTTCTTTAAAGCAGCATGAGCATAATATAACTCATGGCATGAGAGAGTTTACCCGCTGTCTTTTTGAAGTTGTATCCTTTTTTCACTTGTTTGTAGAGAAATCTCGAACGCACTCCGCTGTCTTCTTTACAATAGGATGTCGGAATTTTGTTAGTGATCATTTGTTTAAAATGGTTGGCTGCCTAAGTAAAATCTTTGTATAACTATAGATATTCATTCAAACTTGCATGTTATGTAAAGATGAGGCAGTTGCATGTTCTGTAAATGTTACCACAATTTCATTCAGCGAATTATCCAAAACGTGATTAGTGATATTTTCAACTAAACCAATTATTATTGCAAAAGAGCTAGGATATAGTGGAAGAGTTTTTAGAGAGGAAACAAAAGATTTTTTTTTTTTTTTGTTGCATCGAAGGAATGTGATTTTCTAGTGCGTAGCTGCCATTCTTTCTCTTCATCTGAAGCTTTGGGTTCGGAGGCCATACTTTTTTTTTTTTTGTTCAAACGGAGGCCATAAAAGTCGTTCAAGATGCTATTTGTAGGAACTATCCAACACAAGGCAAGAGGAAAAAATTTCGACCAAACTGTTACAAATCTGCTAAACCTTATGAATCATGGCTCGGAAGTTAAAGCTGCCGGACCCAATTCAAATCAAATAAATATTAAAACTGATGGGCCTGAATTAAACCAAATGGATATTAAAGCTATTGGGTCTAATTGTGATATTCAAGGAGCAATCTCAAATTCAAGCCGATTAATTAAGGACAAGCTCAAAAAATCGCCTAGGGACTAGGGTTGTCAAGAAGAGGAAGGAATTCAACCGTCAATGTCATTATAGCCATCACAAGCATGGAGCCTCCACTTCTAAAGCCTAGTAATATTCACACTATGTTGAGACACTAATTGTGACGTGATCATCAAGTCAAAAGTGTCTAAAGAACAATATTCTAACAAAAGGACCATGAACAAATATCGGAGCGTTATAGTTTTCGAACAATCAACTGCGTGCCGTTATGGAGACTGAAGAGAGAGTGTGACAGTGACAGTGTGGGATCCATCCAGCTGCCGTAACGAAATTGCAAAAAGTTATTAAACCGTCACACGTGTCACTGTCAAGTAGCACTTTCGCCACTGTAATTTATTTTTTGAGAACTCTCCTAACGTTCATATTCTCCCTCTCCGATTCTTCTCTATTTTTCCTCGAGATTTTTTTTTCCATGAAGATTTCTTCCTCGAGATTTTTCGTCCACGGAGATTTGAAGAATGCCTTTTCTGTATAACCTACCTCGATCTTTACAAAAGATTATTATGGTTAGTCTAACTATAAGTTTTTCATTTTGCAAAATTTTTTTGAAAGATGGCGTCTGATTTTCGTCGTTGTTATTCTTTAAATATTAAGTATGGTTTGGTTTAACTTAGAGAGTGAAATTTACTTGTTATTCTTCAAATTTGATCGACACAGTATTTGTTATTTCATCGAATCGGGTTAATCTCTTTTAACCTCTGTTTGTTTTCTTCTAATTCTTAAAGGAGGACGACCGCTACGCTGGACTCTTTTTATCTCTCCCGAAGAATTAGATAAGCTAGATATCATCCAAATCTGGTGAGCTTAGAGTACAACTTTAAATATGATTTTTGGACATTGATTTTCTTAAAAAATATTTGTTTATAGGGATGAAATTTTGGCTCTTCCAGATGAAAAGAATCTAGCTGTCTCCGGAATTCTTATGGGTATGCTTTGCCTTGGAGATTTTGTTTTCTTAATTATGTATTTAGATCGTAGTATTTTTTTTTTTTTCTTATGTGGAGGTTCGACCATTTTCAAGAAGAAAACCGACCTCCTATTAGGTGATTTTCGGATCATTTTCAATCATCCGATCATTTGTAATGTGAAATTTGTAAAGAAGAGATCATGAGTCATTTTATTCTTATCTTTATTGTGGGCTTTTGCAATGGGCTTTTGCAAGACTCATTATCTCTTCTTTACAAAATTAACGTATTGCTTCTTCTCATGGGGATTTTATTGTGAAATTAATGTATTGCTTCTTTTCCTTCTTTTCCTTGTTTTTATTCCGTCTCCACCCATAGAGTTGCTGCACTTGTGTCTCTTTCACATGTATTCAAGTCATTGCTTAGCAAAATTAACGAAATCACTACTCTCGAAGTTAAGAATTTTGAAAATTACAATGACATTTGGATATCCGAAACAATTGAAACAATATTTGATAGGACATGGAAGATATTTGAAGATTGAGAAAATAGTTGATAGAAAAATAGATCATTTTCTTGTTACGTTATGAGATTTTTTATTAATCTATGAATTTTTTTTTGTCTCAAAAAAAATAAAGAATTTGTGAATTACACTAATATTGTTACTAACAAATCATGACATAGATATAGGTTATTGGCCATTATGACAAAAGAAAGAAGGTTATTTAACATTTTGAATAATGGTGCAAATAAAAGGAAACTTATTTATACAAAAAAAAATCCAAATAATCAATTATCCAAGCTAAACATTTAAGAAAATCAATTATTTGTGCAAATATGGTGCATATAAACAAAAACCAAATCCCAAAAATCAAATATGATAAAATTTAAAAATATTTAAACATTATTATAAAAAATTCAGTTAATTACTAAAATAGATTTGATTGGAAATATACATTACCGTGCTAAACATAATTATTTTGGACAATTATTCATTCATCCATAAAAGTTTTTATGATTATTTTATTATTTTAATTTTTTTAATTTGAAATTCTTTTTGTAATGGCATTACATATAATTTTGAAATCAAATGTTTCTTTGAATTTTGTAATTACCAAATATTATGCTAGTCCGAATGAATACCAAAACCACTATACTTGAAGGAGAAGTACTTGTCTGCATTTAAACAATATATCCGTTACAAAAAGAGGAATATAAAAATTTTACATAGAACATCTTGGCCTTTTAATGTGTTAACTCTAACATCTGGTATAATCTTTGTTGGTTTAGAGTCGTACACTGTCTAAGAACAACAACCCTTATACACACAACAGTCCCCATAGGAACGGCAATCCCTATGATGATGATAGTTTAGTGACTTGACTGAAAAATTGATTTCATTTGATGATGATGGATTTGTAACTATTGAAAAATTAGTTAGGCAAAAGAATAAAAAAGAAGTTGCTAAACTCTTCTTGGAAACATGTGGTACCTAGTAATAATATTAGATTTACACTTATCCATTCACTATTAGGAATAATATTTTCAGAGTTAGTGAAGAGTTGAGTTATCACGGTTACTAATATTTTTTAGGAAATGATTAAATAATTTTTAATCAGAAAATTAAAAAACTAAAAACATTTAAGCCGTTCAGAAAAATATTTAATAGTTTGGTTTAATGGTAATATGATTATTTTTTAATAATATCAAAATTAGCTTTTAAATGCACTAAATGATAGATGGAGAATGAGAACAATATTTTAATGTAATTAGGGAGTTATAGATCATTATGTATTCGTACAAAAAAATGAGGAAAATGCGCATGTTTTAAACCGTGAGATTGCAAACCTCCAAGTTTATATATATACTAGTGCAAAGCCCGCGCTACGCGTGGTGATTCACGTGAAATTGT
>CM071717.1:51859545-51872766 GCA_036630335.1 Physaria fendleri | reverse complement strand
GATGCCTAATAACATGATGATGCCCAACGCTCAACAGATGTTAAACGCTCATAAAAACGGTGGTGGTGGTGGTGGTCCTGGAGGACCTGTCGGTGGTAAAATTGAGGGTAAAGGTATGCCTTTTCCTGGTCAAATGGGTGGTGGCGGTGGAGGTAACGGTGGTGGTAAAAAGGGAGGTCCCGGTGGAGGTGGTGGTGGTGGTGGTGGTGGGGGTAATATGGGAAATCAAAACCAAGGTGGAGGGAAGAACGGTGGTAAAGGCGGTGGTGGTGGTCAACATCCATTAGATGGAAAAATGATCGGAGGTGGTGGTGGTCCTAATAACGGTAATAAAGGAGGTGGTGGTGGTCAGATGAACGGATTTCCTAACGGTGGTGGCGGAGGAGGACCCATGAGTGGAGGACTCCCGCTCAGATGAACGGATTTCCTAACGGTGGTGGCGGAGGAGGACCCATGAGTGGAGGACTCCCGCCAGGTTTCCGTCCAATGGGAGGTGGTGGTGGCGGTGGTCCAATGGGTAGTTTACCTCAGATGGGTGGTCCAATGGGTAGTTTACCACAAGTGGGTGGTGGTCCTGGTCAAGGTCAAATGGGTAATAATAATATGCAGGCAGTGCAAGGTTTACCCGCAATGGGTCCAGGCGGTGGCAATGGCGGAGGCGGTCCATCCCCGGGTTATTTCCAAGGCCAAATCCCGAGCAACGGCGCAGGCGGACAAGACTCAATACCCGGAAACCCCTACTTACAACAGCAGCAACAACAACAATACTTAGCGGCAGTTACAAACCAGCAACGAGCCATGGGTAATGAACGGTTCCAACCAATGATGTACGCTAGACCACCACCAGCTGTTAACTATATGCCACCACAACCACACCAACAACATCCTTACCCGTACCCGTATCCGTATCCACCACACCCGTACCCGCCTCATGATCAGTATTCTGATTACTTCAATGATGAGAACACATCAAGCTGCAATATTATGTGAACAACTTAAAAAAAAAACCTTTCCATAGTTTGTGTCCTATCTCTGTGATTATACATGGAAATCGTTTTTTTTTCTTCATAATTATTGGAGGTTCTTAGATTACTTCTTTTTACCTCCAACGGGTCGGATCCTAAGTTATATTAGGATTTTTAATATAATTTGTGATAGTTCTTTAAGTAATTTTATAGAATCAACGGGTCGGATCCTAAGTTATATTAGGATTTTTAATATAATTTGTGATAGTTCTTTAAGTAATTTTATAGAATCATTATATAAAAATCAAACCAATATATTATATTCAGTACTTGTTTTTTTCTCTGGGTTCTTAGAGCATCTCCATCCCTGATACTCTCAAGTGAGTTTTCTAAACCAATAAAAATGATTATTTTAATAAAACACAATCATTTAATTAAATCAAAAACATTTATTAAATTGTTGAACCACTTGAACATTGACAAGTGGAAAAATCACTCAAGGATTGGTAATTTATTAAATTGTTGAACCACTTGAACATTGACAAGTGGAAAAATCACTCAAGGATTGGTATCTTAATGTTGCTAAATAAGGATCGTTTCAATCTTATCTCACCTGATTTTTATTTTTTTATTATTAAATATTTTTTAGAAATCCTCTAACAACCCACCGTTGGAGGTGGTCTTACTTTCTTAATGAGATCCTAGTGTTCATAAATAAAGTAATTAAAGTCCTGTGACTCGTGATAATTGTTTTTTAATGACTATAAAGAATATGCGCAAGTGCTATGAACAAGTTTTTGTTTTTTAATGACTATAAAGAATATGCGCAAGTGCTATGAACAAGTTTGGTAGATACTAGATACCAAACCCTAGAAAATTTAATCCGACTGTGATATATAGTGATATTGACGTTTTTGATTCAACAAATTAATTTGTTTCGAACAAAATCCAAGAACAGTAATTTAAATACTATTTAATTCTTTTTTTCAAACTGAGGAAAAATAATGGACTTGTGTCCCACCAACAATTATTTTAGATAGTTTCTGCTTTAATTTCACTTTTATGATTAGGTTTGAATATATTTCTAGAACAATTATTTTAGATAGTTTCTGCTTTAATTTCACTTTTATGATTAGGTTTGAATATATTTCTAGAAAGTGAAAAAAGATTAAAACAACAAAATAAACAGATCATTAGTAATTAAATAACAAAAAGGAGACAATAAGAAACTCTGATTATGAGAATGGCAACATTTGCTTTTCATGATTATATTATGTTATAGCTGGTTTAATCTCTAAACTAGTCAAAGCTTGTAACATACGAATGAAAGGAAAAGATAGTTATCTTCTTTAGGATTATGATGATGTATGACTGAATAATAAACATGATGATGTTGATGATGATGATGATGGAGATAAGTGGGACCTAGAGATGTGAAATTAAACGTGCTAGTGGCAGTTATTAGTAATTCGCGTCACAGAGACATAATAGACTCATCACACGTTTCTTCTCCTTCTTCTTTAAAGATCTATATGCTTTTTTATGTTTTATTTACGTGACTGTAACACACAAAACTTATTTAAGAAGCACTTTGGATTCGCTTAGATCTTACTTCTTTCATACGTATTCTTCTTCAAAACTTATTTAAGAAGCACTTTGGATTCGCTTAGATCTTACTTCTTTCATACGTATTCTTCTTTATTTCTTTCCTTTTAAACTTATTTTATTATTTTCCCTAAATTGAAACTGCAATTTCATATCTAGAACGGGTAAACATAATATTTTATGGACAATAATAAAAAAGTAATGTAATGAGAATTGAGAAGACAAGTTAACGCATCAGAACAGGCTGCTCGAGGTCCGACACTTGTTTATTATGGCTTGTTTGTTTACAGTTCCAATGTTATCCTCACAGCTAAAATCACTAATTTAATTTACCATTTACTATCAAAACTATCGCATAAATGTTAGGTTTACTTCAGTTAAAAAAAAAAATGTTAGGTTTACTTAAATTTATTACAAGAGTAAATGAAACTAAAGTAGTTTAGCTTCTGTTACGAAAGCTGAAGTAATCAGATAACCTAGTGTTCAGAACTGTCCAATAAGAAAGAGCCAAGTCATCATCAGTTGAATAATTGAGAGTTATAACGTCTGCATCACAGCCGTTCGATTAAAGGGCATCATCTCAGATGGAGCCAGATACATCACAGCCGTTCGATTAAAGGGCATCATCTCAGATGGAGCCAGATAGGGGAAGCTCAGATGTCGAGGAGGGAGAGATGACCCTACATTCATTTGGCTCTTCTTTCCTAACTCTGCTTTCTCCTCTTCTTTCCTAACTCTGCTTTCTCGCCGGTTACGAAACCGCTCGAACCACGAATGATATGTTTGTGATGTGTTGGCTAACGCCGTTAAAACGCCATAATTGTCTTGTCACATGTAAAGTATCAATAAGGACCTTTTAACATTATTTTATTATAGTACTATAAAATGAGGGGACAAGTAATAATAAAGTTTATATACTTCATAATTACGATCAATTACCAAAAATAAAGAAAAAGGAGCTTTATGAAATTATAAAGCAAATGTTTAATAACTACTCTTATCATGAAAACCTGCGGACCATTAGAATTGCGGACACTAATAGCCTCTTAGTTTGTTTAACTTAAAATGGATCATTCATTTTTGAATAAACATAGACTACTTTCACCAATCAGAAGGTATTTACATACTTTTGTAGGAACTTAAAGAGCATAATGTCCTAATCAAAGTAGTTTGCCCCAACTAAAACATAACAAAACAGTGGTGGTTGTCTAGTGTTTAGTGCAAAAAGAATGGTTATGTTGCGTTCAAAAAATGTTTGAAAACAATTTAAGATTTTTAACTAACCTAATCAAACTCACGTTATCTTTCTGATTATCAATTTTGGGCATTATATAGATAATATTTTATGATAAACTTATATATATAGATGAATTATGAGTGTGATAAAAAGAGATGCAATAAGTTATCTGAAATGGTGCAGGTGTATTAAAACAAAAAAAAAGAGAGAAAGGAAGGGCAATAAGTTATCTGAAATGGTGCAGGTGTATTAAAACAAAAAAAAAGAGAGAAAGGAAGGGAAGTGACAGAAACAGAAAGAGGCGTGTGTGATATTGAGAGCCCCGAAAAGAGATTATTGGAGAAGGAAGTGAGAGCACATGGAAACCCTCTCGTTTCTGTTTCCAATGACTCTGTAACAACCGAATATTACATACTACAAACAAAAGTCAAATATGTCTTATTTGTTGGAACCTCCTGTATTTCAAATCCCATTACATACTACAAACAAAAGTCAAATATGTCTTATTTGTTGGAACCTCCTGTATTTCAAATCCCTTTAGTCAACAAATCAATCTGAACACTCATTTTACATATAACAAGAAAAAAAAAAATCATTTTTAGAACAAATATATCAGGGCACCTTAAGTAGAAACTTTTAAATAAAATCTTCCAAACTACATATATAATTTTAGTAAAAATTGAGATCATCAATCTGAAACTAAACTTATGATTTGGTTTGGATTACATTTATCATATAGAAATATTTTTTTTATAAATTGTGAAAGTTCAGATCTTCCTTTTATCAAAACTATAAGTTCTCCGGGATTACGACCGATTTCTCTTCCTGACTATCAATGTAGTTACAAATAGCTCTTATACTTTGACATCTATCCAATTGTATCCGAATTAATACTTTTGTCCCGTTTCCACACAATTTGAGTTTCGTCTGCAAGATTATCAAAAAAGTAAACAGCCATAATAATTAATCTCAGGACGTATTGGGAAGATGTGTAAATATTCGGGAAAAATTATGATTAGATAGTATATTTTGGAATAAATCGTGTCTTCAGAGTTTATCTCGAGTGTAGTTGGACAGCGGTTAAAGTATGAAAACTATCTGTAAGTATGTCGATAGTTGGGAGAAATAAGTCGTAATCCCAACTTCTTCTACTATATATACTTGGCATATATACTCACATTCTTCAATAATTTCTAACCATTCCAAAATGATTAATGTATGGTTCTGTTTTAGTAAACGCATTATCAAAATAGTATCAACCTACAAAATATAAGATTGAAAAAAAAAAAAGATATAAATGAATTATTCAGTATAAAAGAAACTAAATTTAGTGCTTAATCCACCTTCTGTTTTTGTTTATGGGCTCTCATATATTTTACATAGCTTTTATGTACTTACCTCTATCGTTATAAAAGCTATTAATATGTTGACTTTCTTTGAACAGAAGAAAAGAGTAGAAATTAAATGATCGTTATAAAAGCTATTAATATGTTGACTTTCTTTGAACAGAAGAAAAGAGTAGAAATTAAATGAATCACGTGAAGCTGATACTACAAGCAAAGCAGATACCACTTTGACAAACAATGAAGCAAGTATGCTTAAAAAGTCTTTGACTAGTAAACTAATTATTGAACCACACGCTTTCTTACAGTTTTTAATTTATTTTGTTAAGTGTACTAGTTATTAAACTAATTATTGAACCACACGCTTTCTTACAGTTTTTAATTTATTTTGTTAAGTGTACTAGTTATTGAGTGACTGATTCATTTACCAGTTTTAGTGCCTGTATTCTTTTCTTTTTATGTACTAGTGTCTACTTTAACATGCACTCAGAATTCATGTAGTGCAAATCTATAGCAGGATCATAAAGTGCTACATTATTAACGGCTAGTATTCAATTTTCTTAAAAGATAAAATAAGATTATAATTGCCATATCTACCAAAAAAATAATGTGTCATACTATATTGAATGTAGAAGAAAACCTATGAGAATTTATAATCCTGACGTAAATCATGTTGCAGGTTCGGTCTATGGTACAAGTAACACAATTTGAAAAATAGGCACAAAAATTTTCATTTAACTATTCGTATGAAAACGTTGGACCGACAATGTCATATAGCCCAAAAATGTGTCCACTAATGTTTGATATCGACAGCAAACAAAACAATGCAATGTCATATAGCCCAAAAATGTGTCCACTAATGTTTGATATCGACAGCAAACAAAACAATGGATAGAGAACTATCACTTTTTGTTTTAACCATTTACAAACTTAGACCTCTTCACAAACTTTGAATTTTCTTACATCACTTTTTTTTTTTGGGTTAACGTTTCAAGATTCTAAAACCATCTCTAGGGTTTACTCGTCTTTTAAACAACGTTTGAGGAAAATAAATAAATTATGATTATGTAATTATCAAGTTGTTAAATCCGAATGAGAGAAACCAAAAGACAGAAGACATGTGAAGTGATGAACAATTAGACAGTATGTAACAAAATTGTATCATAGTTTGTTCTGTGTCAGTCTCATCAATCCACGTTAATATTCGGTATCTCACTCGCCTTTATATTTTGCAATTTGTTCATTCTTAATTATGTCAACAATACTGTAATTTCAGTATCTGAATACATTATTACACATTCGTAATGGTCAACTTTAAGTATGTCTGTAAAAAGAGCTGAGGGAATCAAAGCAACAGGACACGAACGGGTCAAATAAATAAATTATGATTATGTAATTATCAAGTTGTTAAATCCGAATGAGAGAAACCAAAAGACAGAAGACATGTGAAGTGATGAACAATTAGACAGTATGTAACAAAATTGTATCATAGTTTGTTCTGTGTCAGTCTCATCAATCCACGTTAATATTCGGTATCTCACTCGCCTTTATATTTTGCAATTTGTTCATTCTTAATTATGTCAACAATACTGTAATTTCAGTATCTGAATACATTATTACACATTCGTAATGGTCAACTTTAAGTATGTCTGTAAAAAGAGCTGAGGGAATCAAAGCAACAGGACACGAACGGGTCACGGGCAAAATCAAAAAACTACGATACAATAAAACAATTTAGATAAGAATATGAATGAATTATAATAATGAGAGGCAGTGAGATTCTTTTTGGTGGGTCAAATATGAAAAGATATAGATAATGCTTATTTTTGAGAGCTCAGAATGTTGCAACAGCCTTTTTGCTATTTACAAATCATAATTATGATATTTATACACAAATATGCATTATGGAAAATAATGTGTAGTGCACACACATGATCAATTATCAAATAATCCAAAGAAAAAAAAGCTCATCAGAAAAGACATGTCCTTGTAAATGCATATGATATGATTGATTCAACTTAGTGAGTGGGATTTGTTTGTCGATACCAATCCTTTCTTTTTCCTTTATTTCATCTTGTGTTTTAGTTTATATTAGTATGAAGCTATATTAATTTCCATATATGTTACTACATATAACATATATATATAAGTTGAAATTGTCGTAATCGGACATGTTTCTGGTAGCACCACGTGAAAGATAGGGATAACATTTATTCAACTATTACAAAACAGGTCAGAGTTCACTTCCCCCAACTCCCATCAAATATCTTTCATTTAATATTTGATGAATTTTAGTATTGTTTTTATTATTGACTCACCCCCACTTGTGCCTTTTTTTGTATAGCTATTCATTATATAAGATATACACATACATATATATAGTCTTAGTGTTTTCCCCATGACCAAAAAAAAAAAAAAATAGTCTGAGTGTTTTCCAGAAAAAAAAAGTCTTATTTAGTTTTTCATTGATGAATATGAAATGACAATTATTCTTTGCCATTTATACTGTTTATGAATATCTACATACAGATAGATTTTTAATTTTGTACAATTGTTGAAGAAATTATTATATGGTTTTTTTTCTTTTTCCTTGATTTACAATAAATATCAATTTTATACAGTAGTTTCTTAAAGAGCCCATTAAAAATTAAAATTAGTTTAAAGTATTAAAAATGCTCAACTCAAGTTGCAGTCAAATCTTTGAATGTAATATTCTATGTTTTAGTCTTTCATGTGGATTTATAAAGACCAGACTAAATCACATGTTGGTAATTCAATACCAAGACTATATATTTTTCTTAAAAAGTTAAAACACAATACAATTGTACAACTTTTTGACATCAATTGCACTAATAATATATTCAGAATAATGAGTTAAGTACGTTTAGACTCTTAGGGTGTAGCAAAACCTGTACATAAAAGTTAGTGAAGGTGTTTAAAGTATTTAAATGATAAAGTATGGTAAAAAGAAGAGTAAGACTTGTAAGGAGTCAAAGTGAGGAGTTCGAAGTAGAGATGGCTCAATACCCAATATGGTCTAGTGTCAGTGATATTCACATGGCAATGTCTTCCATTTTAGTCTTAAACCAATCTTCAACGGCTAAATATTTATACTATTCCCTTTTCATGCATGGAGGTCAAATGTTTTGGGATTTTCTAAGTAAAAATGTTTAATATGTTTTCTTACATTTTTTAAATAATAAAATAATTTTTTATTTGAGAAGTAAATTAGTGATGTGTATTCAATAAAATTATTTTCAATAATAATATAAAATAAGATAATGATTATCAAAATAATTAAAATATGATATTAAAGAACTGATTTAGATTTATTTAATTTTAGTAGTTTTTTTAAGTTCTTTATTAATTAAATATTTAAAAACAAATATCAAAAAAATATTTTATAATTTTTTGACAAATAATAATTAAACATAAACCCATATGATATTATGATATGATGAATTTTTTTATTTTGTAGTTATATTAATTAATTTAATGCTAATAATAATCATATGTTTTGCTCATGCTTTACTTATATTTTGCTTTTCTAAAGTATTTTATTATATATATATATATATTAATTATTAACTTATTTTTATATATTAATTAAAAATTAGAACCTTATAAATATTATAAAATTATAAAATAAAATATCATTTACTAGAATAATAATAAATTATATCATTGAAATGTTATTTTATTATTTTTTAAGTTTTCATTGAATTAAAATTTTAAAATATTTAAATACATCTACAACTACATATTTTTTATTAAAAAATTGCAACTACTTTATAAAGTATTTCATTAAAAAAATATCTATTCATCAATATTCATTAGTTACAATCTATTTTTGTTACCATGAAATTTAACTTTATATTTTTTAGTTAAATAAATACTATAATAAATAATATTATGTAACTATAATTTAAATTTAATAATATATTCGTTTTTTTTTCAAAATAATTTTTTTTTGTTAGCAACTTTTAGTTTTGAAATTTTTTTAACTTTATTTTTTCACACGTATATCTCTACAAAACAGAACCGTATGATTTTGAGGCACAAAATGTTGAATCGGCATTTCAATCGAAAATGGTCTCTAACTAGGCTCAGTCAATCGAGTTTTTGATGCGGTCAAGAAGCGAATCGGTGGTTGTCGGATCCACCGGAAACAGAATCGGCGGTCAAGAAGCGAATCGGTGGTTGTCGGATCCACCGGAAACAGAATCGAACTAAACGCTCGGAGAAAGAATGAGTAGAGACTCTCCAAATCCTTTTCCTCTTGTTCCTCTGCATGTTCCGGTTCACAACCGTGGCTAACCGGAAGAGAAGATGGTGAAGAAGACGATGAACCAACTGTCTCCTCTTCTTTCATTTTTTCCGATGATATCTCAGTCTCACTTATCTTTCCATTCTCGGTCTCGTCAACACCGACTCTCTTTTCTTCATTTAGAAAACAAAAACAAAAATACTCAATCTATTTTTGTTACCATGAAATTTAACTTTATATTTTTTAGTTAAACAAATACTATAATAAATAATATTATGTAACTGTAATTTAAATTTAATAATATATTTGTTTTTTTTTCAAAATATTTTTTTTTTGTTAGCAACTTTTAGTTTCGAAATTTTTTTAACTTTTTTTTTTCATACGTATTATTTATAACCAAAATATAAAATAAATTTTTACCCTTTGTCATTTTTATTATTGAATAATAATCTTCATAAATTAAATTATAAATTAAATTTTTACCCTTTGTCATTTTTATTATTGAATAATAATCTTCATAAATTTTATATATTTATGAAAAATTTATATTTGGTTTTATCATATTAAATTATTTATTTCGTGCATTGGGCATAATAACAACTAATAATGATAATTCGCACACTATTATATTAAAAAGTAATATTATTAATTAATAAGATTATTATCAAAAATATTATTGCTTTTTGGTTGTCTTTAAAAAAATACAAACATTAAAAATATTAATTAACAAATCTTAAAAATTTTGAAATAAAAGATTTTTTAATTATTTTTTGATGCATCAGTTTACCCTCTTGACCGATCTTGATCCCATAAAAGGACAGATAAACCTTACAAGAAAAAACTAAACTCTTCTCTCTTTTTTATTCTGATAATTTGTCAATGAAATTTAGTGGTCGAAATCGGTATATAAATATTTTATATTTAATATATGTATTGTGTAACACGAATAAATATAAGTCGAAACAGAATTTTACAACCACAAAAAAAAGCTTTAACTACAACGAAAAATAAAACCTAAGGCTACAATAATTCTGATAGATTTAGCAAACAAAAGCCTAAGCTACAAAAGCTTTAGGAAGATTAGGACCTGGACATGTCCAGATGATGATGGTAGAGGATTGAACCAGGAGTAAAATGAGGAGACTGTAATGTTGAAGAGGGTTGGCAAAGAGGATTCAAGCCTGCACGAAGATCCGAGAAACAAAGAGAGTCTGAATCTTCAAGAGAAAGTAGTTGTATTCTCATTAGGATGTGAACCGAGAAGATAAAAAACAAGCCAAATCTAGGGCTGGAGTCGCAATTTGAGGAATTCTTGACCTATGAATGATCCTAAGAAATTGGCAAATGGAAAAAAAAAAAGTAGAGGCTAAGAAGCAAGCTACTAACCATGGATGAGCGGTGAGAACTGTTGAAGCATCACTACAGAGATGATAATAAAAGGTAAAGATTTCTATTAGGCAAATGTCTGCAAACAAAGAATAACATTTGAAAAAGTTGGAGGCAACAACAACCTGATCCGAGTCCAACAACCAGAACCTCTGAATCTAAGATACCTGACTGAAATAACTTGGATGTTGCCTTAGGAGTTTAAGGCCAAAAGATTCGTCTTCAACACTTGAAATATATCCGAAACGCTCAAGGATTCTAATCCTGCCAGATTCTACAACGAAGAACTAAAACTAACCCGACATATTAACTTGACAATATCGGACAACAAAAGTCGTCACAGTAAGGTTATAACACTGAGCGAAAGCTATAACTACTCGAAAACCAGCCCTAGAAACTATTACACTAGGCCTAACCACTAGAAACTACATCGACCCAAAATTGATAATCACCACAATCAACAAAGCTAGGGAACTGAACGAAATATAAGATTACTGGGAGATGAGTACCAACGCGACATTTAATTGGGCGACACATAAACAAATCCAAAAATCGCATAGGATTGAAACGCAATGAATCATCTCTACGTTTCGGCTCTTAACCACGACAACACCTGGAAAGACTGGAGAGAAGCGAGGTGAAGCAAACTGGTTAGTTTTCACGGCTAGAAAGGCTTGTCTAATGAGTGAAGCATAACCTGAGTCGTCTTTACCACATTGACGCAAGAAGCTTAGATTAGGTCAAAACAAAAGCCAATCTACAAAATATAAACATCATCGATGCCAAATCCGGAGTTTTGGAAACCTCCGGACAGGAAACAAGGAGTTACGCGCGCATTTGAAGTGAGTTACCGGATACACTTAGTATATTAAATACCAGAGAATAATTAATATTGGGATGGTTGAGCACTTATTAATTAATAAGTTGTTACTTAGCTCTATGAACGAGGGGGAATTGGCCTAAAACATGACCGACAACACCCTTTAATTACGCGTTACAAATTGTTTTTTTTGTTCTTAATATGTTTTGTTTGCTAATTCCTAAGTTTCAAACTCAAACATCATACTTAATTTCCAACTTTTGCCGATTATTTTACTGCACCGAATGAATTATTCTTCACTGATTCCTAAGGTATATTGTTACACTTACACATTCGCTTTGCCCTTGTAAAAAAATAATAGACGCATAATTTATGATCACTGGTCCAGTGACAATCTATAAATAGTATTTTGAAAGAATACAAAACATAAAATATTGAGGAAATTTGCTTAGTAGTTTAAAATATATTTAAGGTATTAGGTATATACTTATTCTGCAATAGTATTTTTTTAGTAGTTTTAATCAGAGAAATTTTCGTTTACCAACCAGATTAGACAGAAAAAAACAACACACTAAAATATGTAAGGAGAGGTCGATGTTTTGGAAACATGAGATAATGTAAGAGCCAATGATGTTTTGGAAACATGAGATAATGTAAGAGCCAATGCCACCAGAACTATCAAAGTCAAAACAGATTCTTGATTTGCTTGTTACGTCTTCTGTCAAAAGAGCTGAGTTAAAATCTTATATATACTCTACGAATATACACGGTCAAAAAAGTGAAGAAAGCTGTAAGGCTATAATACATATAGAAAGAGATAAAAGAAACGGATCTAAGTACCCGGGATAAACCCGACCCGAACCGATGTGTGATGATAATCAGGTGAAACGCATATGAATGGTCTGTGATGATAATCAGGTGAAACGCATATGAATGGTCTCGATTTTGGCTAAAAGACGACGAAACTAATCAACGGTTAAGATCGTCGGTCGGAAAGCGTTGTGGGACCTATGTATCTTATATGGGAATCTTTCTGATGTACTTTTGGATTATTATTTTTTAAGCTTAAGGGTCCCACTATCACAGAGATTACTAGTATTCTCTAAATTTTGAATTTAGCTTAAAAATTAAAATTATGTTTCAACTATAGCAAATTTTTTTTTTATGAAAAATAAAATTGTACATTAGAACCAATATATAATATTATAATTATAATGTAATATAGAAAACTAAATTAGATAAGTTGAAGTAAAATATCAAAATCGATAAAAGGTATTATTTAATATAGAAAACTAAATTAGATAAGTTGAAGTAAAATATCAAAATCGATAAAAGGTATTATTATCCTGGTTTTGTTAATAGTATCAAAATATTATGAAAAGATCTTTTTTCAACAGAATAATATTATTATGGAAAGATCTATATATTTGTGATTAAAAAATACAAAAAGTTAATAAGAATTTAAATCGCAATGTAATTTTAAAATTAAGCCATGATTTAGTGTAATGTAAAAAGTGATTGGTACGAAATATTTAATTTTCAAATTAAGCCATGATTTATTTTGACACAAATTCATAATTACAATAGATTTCTTACTA
>CM071717.1:51786665-51799228 GCA_036630335.1 Physaria fendleri | reverse complement strand
CTTTACGTTAAGCCGTAACGATAAGAGGAACATAATATCTTTAAATAGTAGATTGACAAAATAACTAAAGAAAAAAATTCAAATTACAAAGTGCATAGCGTATTATGATATTGTGAATGTATTTTTCTTCTCTTTTTTTCTGTCTGATATGATCTTCTTATAGTATTTATTTTGTGAAGTACCAATTCAAAATAAACCTTCGTTTTATTAGAATATTACGTGATTTACCATTACTATTTAAGTAAAATAATATATTCATTAATAAGTCATTAAATATTGTTTCCATGGCATTAATAATTCATTAACTATTTTTATTCATACACTAATTATTGAGTCATTTTTGGAAGTAAAATCAAAATGATACATTAATACGTTCTTTACTTAATTTTTGTTGAATTAATATTAAAAATTCAATAATTATTTAATTTGTTTATTAATTATTTAATTTGTTTATGAAGTGTTTATGTATATTTGATGTGGAAATGAAGTAGCTCAATGCAAAGAAAAAGGTCCGGTGATTTTAATAAGTTCTTCTGCTTGACACAATCGATAACCATAACAGTAGACACCTTTTGATGAAAACCAAAATAACGAACATTTGTTATAAGTCGATTTAATATTAGATTGTACTCTAAAGAAAAAAGAAAAAGGTCCGGTGATTTTAATAAGTTCTTCTGCTTGACACAATCGATAACCATAACAGTAGACACCTTTTGATGAAAACCAAAATAACGAACATTTGTTATAAGTCGATTTAATATTAGATTGTACTCTAAATAATTCATTAGTATTTGATATTGATTCAAAAATAGTGATATTGATTCAAAAATAGGGTATTTGATGATTAACTAAAAGACATGTTTATTAAAAAATAATATGGTTATAATGCAAATTCATTAGTATTTATTTTATTAAATCATAAAAAACTTTTATATTATTATAAACGGTCTATTTTTATTTAAAACAAAAATTATGATTTAAAATTAAAATAAGAATCAACCCGTGCTATAGCACGGGGAAACTCTAGTTAAAATGTATTTCACATTTATATACTTCAATTTGGGTTTTGAATTTACTTATTTGAATTAAGAAGTTGACATCGTATTTCACATTTATATACTTCAATTTGGGTTTTGAATTTACTTATTTGAATTAAGAAGTTGACATCCCTATTATCTTTTTATTTCTGTGAATAATAATGTTTTAGGACCTCTTGAAAAAAAAAAAAAAATGTTTTAGGACCTTTTCTAAGTTCCCAAATAATTATAATCAGGACGTGGTTTGCAAATGGCCTATTGGATTAACATAATCAAAAAGAAAATATTAACTAAGAAAATATTAACTAATATATGGCTGAAGCGAGGATCAAGAAGAGAACATAAGAGATTGAAAATAGGAAAACGAAAATGAGCAAATGGAGAGAAATTGTAACATATGGAGAGTGTGCAAATAGGATTAATGGAGAGCCAAAAGACGAGTGTAGGCATTTTCTTGCTGGAGGAGAAGAAGGAACTCCTGAGGCTTTCTTTTGTCATGGCTGTGGTTGTCATCTATGTTTCCATTGGAAAACTGTTAAAAAGGTTGGTACATCCTTTACATTGATGTTTTATAATTTGTCTAATATCATTGATGTTTAAATTTTTTAAGTTTTGTGGTAACGATGATTGATATTACAGGAAATAGATATATCAAAGGCGATAGTTAAATACGGGAATTGCTTAAAGAACCAAATGGCTCACGTAGGTGGTCCTCCAGTACTGGATGGTTGCTGTGAGTTCATTGCAGCCGGCGAAGAAGGAACCTCAAATGCTCTTACTTGTGACGGATGTGGCTGCCACCGCAGTTTTCACAAGATTGATTACTTGTAACTCACTCTCTAAAAAGAGTTTGATGCTGTTTTCTATGCATTTTAATGTTGTAAATCTAAAATTGGATTGTAACTCCTAAATCCCTTTTTGCATTCAAATTTCTACTATTTATTCTGTAATAACTTTAAAACAATAATAAGATGGTTTCATTACAGATCATAACTAGATTTCTTCCGTGCAATTGCACGAGATTTATATTTTCTTTAAAATTAAAATTTATTATTTTAATACACTTTTTTAAAAAAATAAAAAATCATGCATATTTTTTTTATATATTATTATTATTATATTTCTTGTCACAAAATTACTAATTAGTTGATAAACTTGAGAGTTTTCTGAAAATATGTATAATTTTATTTCTTTTCTGACATAAAAAAATTCTGTTTTCTTTGGGAAAAATAATAGCCGATCAATATTTTTTTATGGTTTTCCAAAAATTTGAATTTTTTTAAGATTGTGTAATTTTTTTCCATTAACATGTAACTATAAAAAAAAGACTACCGTTAAAAATTTATCTGAAATAATATCTTGCACAAAGATTATTTAAAATAAATTCATATAATTTAATGATAACTATTGAAAAAATTACGGCAAAAAAGAACTTTTTCTTTATAAAAACAATATCCAATCAATCATTTTATTTATAATAATATAAAAAAGAGTTTAAATAAAATAGTAAATTTCGTTATTTGTTAGCATATATCAATATAAATAGTACGTTTCTGATTTTTAATATATATATGTCTATTTCTTTTTCGGTCACGAATTTATATTAATATATATTAAATTATTGGTAATAATTATATTATTATCTCTTAAAAAGATTTAATGCCTTTTTAAATCATAATAATTAATGACCTAATAATTGCAATGACAAATGCTGTAATATTCTAATAAAATGAAGGTTTCTTTTGAACTGGTACTTCACAAATACTATAAGAAAAAATGAAGGTTTCTTTTGAACTGGTACTTCACAAATACTATAAGAAGATAACTTATACAAACTAAATTCAATTACAAACTAACATATTTCACAAAGATACAAAATCCACTTGTGACATAGTTATACACTTTCTTTTCCATCCTTCATCAACCCTGCACCTCTACTCTGAATAGAAACATGATCAAGAGTAAACTAGTCTACAGACCTCACTGATAAGTACAACACCACAATATGTAAACATAGTCGATCCTCTTTTATCTTTAACAGATACACAAACGTTCTCATATACGAAAATCACCTCCCAGTAGATAGTATTGAATAAGCAATGGAAGATTCACCAGTAGACATGCTTAACTCATTATATCCATGATGTTTTGCCAACATCATCCCACTTTCACGTAACTCAAACGGTGACATTTCTGGTAACATTACATCACCTCTTATATAATGCAGCACATGTCTCATTGTTGGTCTAGCTTGTGGGTCAGGGTGCGAGCACATCAAACCTAGCTTCAATACCATCTCGACTTCTTTTTTGTCATAGGCGGACCCTAGTATCGGATCTGTAGCATTCAAAATGCTTTGCTCTGTCCAAAGCTCGAAAACCCGATCCACCAGCAAAACCCTCGTACCACTCTCCTTCTCGATCTCGATAGGACGCCTACCGCATACCACCTCTAGTACGAGCACCCCGAATGCAAAAACATCTGTTCCAGTTGTAGCTCGTCCTGTCCTGATGTGATCGGGGGCTAGATATCCCCAAGTTCCAACGATGTGAGTGGTTTGAGGATCAGACCCGTGATCACTTAACTGAGCTAAACCAAAATCCCCGAGTCTTCCATTGAGTTCAGCGTCTAATAGGACGTTACTGGCTTTGATATCGCGGTGAATCACCACTTGTTCCCATTCCTCGTGGAGGTAAAATAGAGCCGAGGCTACGCCATTTATAACCTTAAACCTCTGTTTCCAACTGAGGGTTACCTCTGGACTGTTGTATAAATACTTGTCTAAGCTTCCATTGGGCATGTACTGGTACACAAGAAGAAGCTCGTTTCTTCGACGGCAATAACCCAATAGAGGCACTAAGTTCCGGTGACTCATCTGTCCAATACTCACGATCTCAGCAACAAACTCTTTCAACCCTTGTCGAGATTCATTGGAGACTCTTTTCACAGCGACGTCCTTCTTAGTCTTCGGCATTAGACCTTTGTAAACCCTCCCGAACCCACCTGATCCGAGAAGGTTCTTGTCCTTAAACCCTTTTGTTGCATAGTACAAGTCCTTGAACCTTATTCGGTTGTTCCCAAACTCTGTTTCCCAATCTTCGAGTTCCTCTGCGAACTTTCTCCTCCTATTCACGATGAACTTCACTAGGAAGATAATAAACAAGACAAGAATGAACAAGAGAGAAATCAACGGCATCCATTTCTTGTAGAATCTGTAGGCTCTCGTGGGTTCCCACTTAGGCAATTTAGGAAGTTTCGACAAGTCCAATGGCTGAGCTTTTCCCTTGACCCGGAAACTCCACCCAAGAACAAAATGTTCCGAGTAAATAAAACCGGTCGCAGCCGAAAAACCAACGAACATATCTTGCAAAAGAACCGAAGATAAATCTCTTACAACAGTAACAAGAGGTTTCTTAGGTTTACTCTCGCTGATAGGAGCCATCGTTACGTCGATTCGATGTGTATAACCATTGTAATCAACCCAAACTTGCATAGCTTTATGACTAATCAAAGTCAAATTATTAAACTGATCTCTCTCGTCCCAGTATCCAGCTCCTGAACTTTCTACAGACTTCAAGCTATTGATATCGATCCCGACATGGTTATTGTCCGTATCATTCAAATCAGTGTTCCTAATGGTGTCAAATTCGACAGCGAATAAATGATTCGAATCATTACCATTGTTTGTGATGTTGATGAGACCGAGATATTGTGAGGGGCTTGTTAATGTGAGGTGAAGATTAGGAGAAATGACAAAGGCCATGCCATGGGTACCAACTTTGGTGACTTCAGGGTGAATAGCTAAGACAAACGTGGTGGAGAAGGAAAAGACCGTACCGTTCGGAGAATCTTTGAACCGGATTGGTTTGGTGTAGATGGCGTGACCAGTGGATTGCATAGTTGTGTTGGTTAGCTTCAAGAGACCATTGGAAGTGAGAGTGGTGATTCCTTGGAGGGATATGTCCTGTAATGGAGGATGGAACCCATTGTAAGTGAATTTGGTGATTTCGGAAGAGGAATATAGAGATTGCCAGAGGAAGCTTAAGAAGACAATAGTGAAGAACATAGCTCTGTGTGTTTTTTTTTTTTTTTTTTTTTTTTTTTTTTTTTTTTTTTTTTTTTTTTTTTTTTTTTTTTTTTTTTTTTTGCTTTGGTTTAGATATGTGAGTTCGTAAGCACACACACTATGACAATTTATGAAGACCACAAGACTGATATTTTTATTGGTCAATGGAAAAGTCATTGGCTTGACCTAAATTAGCGGTAAGGTAAAGAGTGGACCCTCTGAGGAGTACGGAGACGAGTAATAGTAACGGGCAATAAAGGCTTTGATTGGCAGTGTTGTATCGTCTCATGTGGGACAACCACACTACAATCAAAATTGAAAGGTTATCAGCACCTAATCAACGGTCACACACTCTGATTATAATAGGGTTAGGTCGAAAAAATTGGAAAGATGAAACCCAAAAGCTCTTCTTTCCTCTCACGTTACCATCAAAGTTTAAAGTGTTTGGATTTGTTCTTCTGGTAAAAAAATTTTAAAAAAACTGAGCTTCTTTGATAGCCAATCCTGGAAAAATATCTCAGTAACTTTGCAACAACTAAAATAAAGGACCAACAAGACTTATCCAACTTATCTTTTGAACAAATGCAATACGTTTTGCCAATAAAAAGCTTCCAATACCTCTACAATTTCCACAACAACAAAGATACATTCAACTCACCTTTAACTACTATATAACTTTGACCAAAGAATGTCCAAAGAAACACTCAACGATCGGCCAAAGCTTCACTGATTATATCTTTCTTTTTTTTAAAAAAAATTAGGATTGATTTATTTCTCAACAACCACTTAGTTAACAAATCCTCCCAGTTTAATCTAAAATTCTATTCAGGTATTTGCCTATAATGGCTTTCTATTTGCCTAAAAATAAGTTTGATTGGTGGACTTGGCCAAGATTCTACATTTAACATTTTGAGGTAATTTAACTTTTTCAACCCAATTGGACATTCCTTAGCCTATATAAATGATTATTAAATGGTTATATCATAAACCAAATCATCTTCATGCCGAAATTTAACTTTCAATTTTTAAATTATAATTGCCGGAACCGATTAAATTTTAGGGTTTTATTTTGGAAAATTAGATTTTGTTCGCATATTAAAATGAGGCAGTAAAATTTTAGGGTTTTTTTTTTTGAATTTTTTCTCGCGTTTATCAAAACGTACAGTTTAGTTTCACATACGAGGTAAACGGAGTTTAAGGGGGTTGATTATCTCGGCCTAACCATTTAACGTCAATGTCTAAAATACAGCCAATTTAAAACTTGGTGTTTAAATTTGGAAACAGGATATTTTGCGCATTCAAGTGAGACTGAAAATAAGTATAGGTTTTCTTTATGACATTTTCCCCATATTTATAAAACTGAAATGACACGAAAATGTCACAATTTTCCCTATGTGAAATATTTTAAATACGGTCGTAACACTTTTTTTTTTTTTTTTTGAATGAAATATTAAATTTATTCAACCAAAAAAACGATTCAAAAAATATTTTAAATACGGTCGTAACACTTTTTTTTTTTTTTTTTGAATGAAATATTAAATTTATTCAACCAAAAAAACGATTCAAAACAAGAGTTTTAGACATTATTACATAGAACGATTAAAACTTTAGAAATCAGAGCAACTCCTAAAGTATACTATCCTACTAAGAACTGCCTCGTTAATATGGTCGTAACACTTAATACTAAAGTAATAAAGTATGCAAGATGAGAAAAGATTTTTAAACATATACTATTATTAATGTTATTGTAATTGATTTGTTCAAAGATATTGACATATATCTAATTTATAAATTTATTAGTCATAAAACTATGTAATTCAATGTTTACCAAGTCTATCATAGTAGTATTAGAATTGCTCTGGCGTTTATAGGACTAAAAATATACATGCGTAGTCTAACATTAAGACATTCGAATCACTAAATATTATACTAAAATCAATTAATAGTTAATAGAATGATTCATGAATCTTATATATTATTGATGCGGTTTTAACTTTCGATTTAGGAATTTTCTAATAAGGAACCAAACTAGTTTGAGTTGTTTATGTTAAAGACGAATATAGTAAAATTAAAATCTTTTTTTTTGTCAGGAAGTAAAATTAAAATCTAAATGAACAAATTTCTTAAACAAGCAACTTACTAGTCAATTAAAATTTTGTAAACCTTGTTCTAGGTTTGGGGTTCGGTTTGTTCGGAAATCAAAATATTTTTCAAATTGACACGAAATCAGTTTTCGGTTTGTTCGATTTTCGGTTTATTCTATTCTTTTTCAGAAAAAAAAATATTTTATTTTTTATATAGAAAAAAAACGAACAAACAGAAAATAACTTTAAAACCGAACAAATGAAACCGAATAAACCAAATAAACCGAAATTGAACAAACCGAAAACCGAATTGATTTTAATTTGTTTCCGTATGGTTTTATTCAATAGATTTGGTTTATTTCAAACTGACAATTTTTCGATTTGTTCGGTTCGTAACCAAACCCCAAAACCCAGGCTATACCTCGTTCATTTATGTGGCTTACTAATAATACAATACTTTTCTAATATACTCCTAGCTGTACGAGTTGCAATAACATAATTCATAATTCCCCTAAATAATTGTTGCAATATCATTTTCATACTAATCTTTATTCATACTGATGACTACAATTTACAACCATTACCTAACAACAATAAAGGAATCAACTCATGTGGCCATCTGAATCATTTAAGACTAATATGAATTATGAACTTCTTTTCTTTTTCTTTTTCGGAAAACGAATTATGAACACACATTGAAAAAGAAACAATAAACTGCAGGCAATTTAATATAGTATTCCCACAAATTTACATTGAAGTAATCAATTTATGAATCGAAGAACACAAAACATAAACGAATGATTAAAAAAAAAAAAAAAACTAAAGATTATAAAAAGTATTCCCACAAATTTACATTGAAGTAATCAATTTATGAATCGAAGAACACAAAACATAAACGAATGATTAAAAAAAAAAAAAAAACTAAAGATTATAAAAGCAAACCATGTCCAAATAAGCACGAATCAATTAAGGTTTTAGTGTAATCAAAACCCTCTTTACAACAAATCACCGAAGCTTTTATGTAGAATACTCCAAATCAGAAGCATGCATCCAAAAGACAGCAACAGCACAATGCAGCAAGACTGAAAAAAATAAACATTGTTCTTAGGTTATTATTAATCAGTTATAATTTTAAAAGAAAAGTAGTAAATGGTTTCTAAAATTGTATATATGATGAATAACTAATCGAGCTATTCGATTATACAAAAATTATAATTATCAATTAAAATAATTATATCAAAATTATAATTATCAATCAAAATAGTCAAAATTTATCCAGAACTAAGCAAATATTAACCAAATTTATTTAAAATTTTATTATCTGATATCGAACAGGAAATCAGAAAAGAAAATCAAAATTTATAAAATAAACGAAGGATTCGAATTAGATAATATTATTACCATCCTTGAAGAAGACCAGAAGAACTATTCTGTTGTTGATGAGGCGGTGGTGGGGGAGGATATTGAGGAGCGTAAGGAGGAGGATAACCTTGCTGAGGATAATAGCCCTGAGGTGGATAACCTTGTTGAGGAGGATAGCCTTGTTGAGGAGGATATCCCTGAGGAGGATAACCTTGTCCTTGAGGAGGATATCCTGGTGGTGGATAGGCATCTTTTGCACCCTCAGGTGGATAACCTATTTATCTCAGATTGATTTCAAAAACAAAATCAGATCCGTAGTACAAAGATTCAGAAAAAAGGATAATTAGATGAGATAATTATACAGACCTTGAGGAGGGGGAACACCAATAGGAGGTTGTTGACTCATCGTTATTGATCTCCTGCGAGTAAAGAATAAAAAGAGAGTAAAATTGTTTAGAGAAGAAAGAGATGAAGGAAGTGTTTTAGATGGAGAAACTGAAGAAGAATGGTATAAGAAGCGAGAGAGGGAGATGGGTTGAGAGAGAAATAAAGGAAGGAAGAAAAAGAGAAAGAGTGTTTTTTAAGTAAAACGCGTTTTCTCTGCAGTTATTATTTCTCTTTCGATCCTTAATTTTAGCGTTCAGTTCGAGGAAACAACAACTTGGTTTTTAAAAAATTAAAAAACAAGATTTCACGCGGTTTCTGCAATTTTTGTGGGATGGATATTCTGTTACAATGTTATCCTCTTGGAAAAACAAATATAAAATAATATATATATATATATATATTTTGTTTGAGTGAATATAATTTAATTATTTTTTGTAATTCAAGATTTTATTAATTGAATAAATGTATAATAGTTGAAACATGCCACATGTAAGTTACATAATTTGAAATAGAATTAGTTGCTAAATTTACCATAAAATATGTATTTTTATTATCTTTCGCGTCCAATTGAATAATTGAATTAGTTGCTAAATTTACCATAAAATATGTATTTTTATTATCTTTCGCGTCCAATTAAATCACACATCTCCTATTTTCTGTTGCCTGAATCGAAAATCATAAATTCAGTTGTGATATCTGAAATTGGAATTTCTATTTTCCATAAGACGATAGACTTCTATATTATCACCTTTAATATAATTTATATTATATTTTCGTTTTGTCAATGATATACTTATTGTATATATATATATATATATATATATTTTGTGTTAAACGATTTCATTTATAAATAATAACCAAAAACTAATGTTATATAGGCAAGCCTAGATTGTTTCGAGCCCAATTAGTCCAGTTTAGAAACTTAAGTAAAAAAGAAAACTTTGCAGAGAGAAGTACAGATAAACTAAAGTATCGTGAAGTACAGAGGAAAAGAGAATCTTCCAGATCGAGATCAACTTAACTTAGATCTAACGACAATTTTCACCGACGAACCACATCTGCATCATCTGAGAGGAGAGAAGAGGATTAGAGTCCCGAAAACTCGATATACAGTTGCGAACTGTTGAGTCTATGAGCTTGGTCAAAGAGTGAAGAGATCTGAAAGAATTATCATGGAGGCGCTTGTTTCTCTCGGACCAGAGTAAATGGAGCAAAATCTGCCAAGCTAGAAGAATGAGGTAACGCTTAGCCTTATTTGTCCTGAGATTTGTGAGAGTCTGGAGGTTCACGGACCAAATTCGGGAGGAGGGAAAATCAAGCGAATCTGCTTTAGGCTTCCAAAAGTTCCAAGAGAAGTCACATAAGAGGTAGAGATGATCACATGATTCAGGTTCCAATTGACAAAGGAGACAGTTAGGGTTGACATTGAGATTCCAAGAGAGAAGGCGGTCTCGGGTAGGTAGTCTGTTTAGAATAGCTAACCAGGTATGGAATTGGGTTCTAGGGATTCCTTTACTGAACCAAACTAGGGAGGACCAGGGAACTGTAGAATAGATGGGACAGATGTGGCGGTAGATAAGACCAGTGGTGATAGTGGATGAGGATGAGTTAGGTAGCTGACATGAGTACTCGTTAGGCTGGTCAGTTAAGGAGATGCTAGTGAGGTATATGAGTAGTTGAAGGTGAGGTTCAGAGCGGGCTTGAGACAGATTCCAGGCACCATTCTGTCACAGCGAGGAAACATAGCCGTTTAAGGGTATTCCTAGTTGTGGGGGACCATGAGGAGATAGAAACTCTAGAAGACAACCAAATGGGGACCAATTTTCTGCCCAAAAGCTACAAGAGGCACCAATTCCCAACTGCACTTTAATCCAAGCATAAGTTATGGATCTTAGCTTCAGTAGTTTTTTCAGAAAGTATGAATGACCTTGCTTCTGTTTAATTAACCAGAATCTGCTCAATTCATCTTACAGTATTTTTTTCTTTACCCACGCGACCCATATCGATCCAGCTCTAGTGAAGAGAAGAAGGATGAGTTTGAGGAGATAGGCTTTATTCCAGAGAATAAGGTCAGGGATTCCCAACCCTCCTTCTGTCTTTAGTTTGGTGCATTCAGACCAGGCCACTTTAGCTGAATGACATGAAGTATTGTTCACATGCCACAAGAAGGAACTGCATAAGGAATTGATTGCCTTTATTATTGCTTTAGGGAGAATATGAGAGCTTCACCAGAAATTCATGATGCCTCCAAGAACAGAAGTGATTAACTGCTTTCTTCCCGCAAATGAGAGTGACTTAGCTGACCAGGAAGAGATCTTAGCTTTCACTGCTTGGATCAGAGGAGCACAATTGGCTGTTGTGAGTCGATGGGGAAGGAGAAGGAGACCCGGGTATTAAACAGGTAGGATATCATGTGATAGACCAGTTTGTTGAATAATGAGATTTATATCTGACTTAGGTACTCTTGCAGTATAGAAGGTAGATTTTGCAGGAATGATTGCCAGACCTGAGAGTTGTTCAAACTCCTTGAGTACTTGGATAACATGTATAAGGGAGGAAGAGGAACCATCTAGGAAGATCAGAAAATCGTCTACAAGCATCAAATGGGTCAAACCTAGGTCATGGCAACCAAAATGGTAAGAAAACTTCCCTTCCTTAGCTGCTTTATCAAGCATCAAAGATAGAGTATTCATTGCTAAGACAAAGAGAGTAGGGGATAAAGGACATCCCTGTCTTAACCCATGAGAGCCTTTGAAAAACCCATGAATTCGACCATTGAATCCAACCGTGAAATGATTTGTGCAGAGACAGCCATGGAGCCAGACAAGAAACTGATTTAGGATAGCAAGTGCACTGAGAGTATTAAAGATGAACTCTCATCTGATGGTATCAAAGGCCTTAGCAATGTCTACTTTTAAGGTAATCCCTCTACGTCTTTTTGTTTTATGGTAACCTTTAACAATCTCTGCTGCCAGTATGGAATTCTCTGAAATCTGTCTCCCTTTAATAAACGCAGTTTGATTTCCCCGGATTAAGTTAGGAAGCAAGATCTTTAGTTTATTCACTAACAGCTTTGCAATGGTTTTATAGGTGATGTTGCAGCAGGATATAGGTCTGAAATCTGATATCCTGTTTGCACCTGGGTGAAGGAATTTGTACAGGTTATAGTCTCTACCAGCAACCTAACAGTTCCTGAAGCCTAGGATCTATCTTATATGCATTTAGGAAGGCTTACTGTTCATCGCGATTACTGTTCATCACGATTACTGTTCATCACGATTACTGTTCATCACGATTACTGTTCATCGCGATTACTGTTCATCTGTTTACTGTTCATCGGATTACTGTTCATCGATTACTGTTCATCACGATTACTGTTCATCGCGATTACTGTTCATCTGTTTACTGTTCATCGGATTACTGTTCATCGCGATTACTGTTCATCGGATTACTGTTCATCGGATTACTGTTCATCAGATTACTGTTCATCCGATTACTATTCATCGGATTACTGTTCATCGCGATTACTGTTCATCGCGATTACTGTTCATCGGAATTAGCAAGCATCTTTTATATCTCATATATAACAATTTGAATTCATCTAATTCGTTAACATGCTTTCCAGAT
>CM071717.1:51765750-51778716 GCA_036630335.1 Physaria fendleri | reverse complement strand
AAACTAATTAAAATTATCAATAATTTTATTTTATTTTAAAATATATATTTTTTATAATATGGATACCTGCACATGGTGCGGGAAAATACCTAGTTAGTATTTATTTAGATATTCTCTGATTTTGAGTCGGATTTAATTTAATCTTTTCGGTTTCGTTTTGAAACAATTACTATAAAAGTAGAACTAATTAGTAACCAGTTCTATTTGGTTCGATTTTCTTGATTATTTGTAACCATAACTAATTATATTAAAAATCTATAAATACAATAAAATTGTTTGGTTTAAACTTTAAACAAATAAAATTGTTAGGTTTAAACATATTTATGGGCTAGAAATAACCAAATATATTAAAAAATAATAAAAAGGTATTTTACATAAATATTTAACATTATAACTAACTGTAACTAAGATATCTAAAAATACTAATTAATAAAATATTTCATATCTTCATTCGGTTCTCAGTCTGATTCCAATATGATTATAAATTTTTCGGTTTTAAAATTTCGGGACCTAGTATTTACAAAATCCGGTTTGGTTTCGGTCTCAATTTTTTTTTTACCAAACCTGGAATAATGAGTTAATTTGTTGACCTATAACATGTTTAGGAACATTTTTTTTTTTTTGTCATGAGTTTAGGAACATCAAACCATTAAATATTAAACCAATATACAAAGCATGAGATTTTTTTTTTTGTTAATTGGCTACAAAGCATGAGATTCTATCAAATGATTACACTATTTTATAATCTTACTAAGATCTAAAGTTCTCGTGTGAAAGTTAGATCATATAGATACTCAAACTTACCATTAATTCTAGAATTATGTTTTTTTCTTTGAAGAAAAATTGTATCTGGTCATGTTTTGTCAACACCAAAACATATAACTTCACATTTTTTTTTTCTTTGAAGAAAAATTGTATCTGGTCATGTTTTGTCAACACCAAAACATATAACTTCACATTTAAAATGCTACAACAGTACACTCGGTTTGACAAAAAAAAAAAATTAAAAAAGGGAACAGTACACTCTTTACAGTGGTCAAATCGTCATGATGCATTTAAAAGACCTTCTCATAGACGTGACTACTACATGAAAACATGTCAAAGTCATAAAAATTTGGTTTTACTCCCATATCATATTGCCCGAGACTTAATCTTCACCATAAAATGCTACAACAGTACACTCGGTTTGACAAAAAAAAAAAATTAAAAAAGGGAACAGTACACTCTTTACAGTGGTCAAATCGTCATGATGCATTTAAAAGACCTTCTCATAGACGTGACTACTACATGAAAACATGTCAAAGTCATAAAAATTTGGTTTTACTCCCATATCATATTGCCCGAGACTTAATCTTCACCAAATTAAAATTTATATTTGCTTCTTTTTTTTTTTTGGTCAATGGAGATTTATAACTTAATCTTCACCAAATTAAAATTTATATTTGCTTCTTTTTTTTTTTTGGTCAATGGAGATTTATATTTGCTATAAATAGTATTTTTATGTGGCAATATAGTTTAAAAGAATTATGAGTTGGTCTCGTGGTTAACCTTTTTGGTTTCAGATCTCACAAGTTTATTTTTTTTTTTGTTGTCATTACATTGTGGCCTAGTGATCTTATACAGAGGATATAAGGGAGAGAATTGGGAATCGAACCCTAACTTAGACGCCGTCTTCATCTTTTTGGTCGCCAGCTATTCTACTGCAATTCTAACATTATTTTGGTGTATTGACACCTTTGTTTCTACTGCAATTCTAACATTATTTTGGTGTATTGACACCTTTGTGACTCGAACTCCTGATCTATAAATCAGAGGTGGGGATAGGTTACCATCTGACCTATCACCACTTGTCAGTTTAATTAACGTTTTATAAAAGAGAATTATACATAAGTTGTGAAGACGCTCCCAGACACGTCTATCGAGGTGCGATACTGAAGCCGACCGATTTGATTTTCCCGGTCCTGGGCGGCGGCTTTCGCCGTGGTCGTCGCCCTAGGTCCTCCCGAGTGCTTTTCTTTTTGCTTCTGGTACGTTTCATGTTTCAACTCACCCCATCACCCACCCCGGCGATCTGCTCCTTCGGAAGCCACAGTCGGGTTCTTTCGTCCATTCCCTTTTCCACCGCGTGTTTCTCTCCACCACCCACCCCGTTTTGTTTCTCATCGGGTGATTCCGTGGGATATTCACGGGTTCCTCTCTCCACATCCACCGTTACTTGGTCCTTCTCCCCAGTGTCGATTGATGGCCACAATCGAACCATTTTCTCCTTCAATTATGGGCTTCTATGGGCCTTACTTTAGTTGTTTGGGTTTAGGAGTGGTTAGACAATGGTTTGGGTTATCCATTAGTAAGTCATATCCAGATTATTTGGGTAAATGGGCCAATCATTTGCTACTGAAACGTGCTTTTGGTATCACTTCAACCTCTTCATCGAAATGCCACTCTTCGATTAGAGAGAGCTCACACTTCTCGCCTTTAAGGCAGAGATTGTTTATCCCGGATCGGATTTTATCCGATCAACGGCACTACTTCCGGTTAGGAAGATTTCAAACAGCTATCAAGAGATTCTTAGACATTCTCAAAGCTGCATTTCTATGGTCTATCTTCGAAAAATATGCGATCACAAGCCTCGTGTATTTGGACCCCATAGTAGGATCACATACCGCTATGCCTCTCGAAGCACTATCCTTTTATTTTCCGCTTAGTATTGTAATTCGAATGACTTTTTACCCTTTCTCTTTATGGTCTGAAGACGCCAGTTCAGAGAATTGTGGAATCTTGTAATCGAAACTATTAAGTAATGAAGGTGTTTTCTTGACAAAAAAAAAAAAAAGAGAATTATACAGACAAAAGATGGAAGATGGACTAAGCTTTAGTATGTTTGTAACTTAAAAAGAAAGGGTTATTGTTGTGAGAATAGCTGTTGACTCATTTCTGAGAATTACGTTTCGTCATGCTTTGTATTTTTGTTGCTAATTTTTGAAATTTATTCCAAACAAATTGGTCATAATTTTATGGTGAAATTGGCTAAATAATTCTCAAATATAGAAGCAATTTTTCGACGAGAGTCCCTCTTTAATTTTTTGTTTCCTTTTACAGAGTCCTAAATTTAATAAATAAATGTTGAAGGTGAAGAGTAAAGCCCTAAAAATCAAAAATGGAGTTTTGCAGAATTTAGAGACCATGTAAAAACCATATAAAACCTTACAATAATTACCATATAAAAATCATATAAAAACCATGTAAAAACCATGTAAAAACCATATAAAACCTTACAATAATTACCATATAAAAATCATATAAAAACCATGTAAAAACCATGTAAAATCCATATAAAAATCATATAATTACCATATAAAAACCATGTAATAACCTTATAAAACCTTACAATAATTACCATATAAAAACCATGTAAAAACCAAATAAAACCTTACAATAATTACCATATAAAAACCATGTAAAAACAATATAAAACCTTACAATAATTACCATATAAAAACCATATAAAAACCATGTAAAAACCATGTAAAACCATATAAACCTTACAATAATTACAATATAAAAACCATGTAAAAAAAACCATATAAAAACCTTATAAAACCATATAAAAACCATATAAAACCTTACAATAATTACCATATAAAAACCATGTAAAAACCATGTACCATGTAAAAACCAAATAAAACCTTACAATAATTACCATATAAAAACCATGTAAAAACAATATAAAACCTTACAATAATTACCATATAAAAACCATATAAAAACCATGTAAAAACCATGTAAAACCATATAAACCTTACAATAATTACAATATAAAAACCATGTAAAAAAAACCATATAAAAACCTTATAAAACCATATAAAAACCATATAAAACCTTACAATAATTACCATATAAAAACCATGTAAAAACCATGTTTACCATATAAAAACCATGTAATAACCTTATAAAACCTTACAATAATTACCATATAAAAACCATGTAAAAACCAAATAAAACCTTACAATAATTACCATATAAAAACCATGTAAAAACAATATAAAACCTTACAATAATTACCATATAAAAACCATATAAAAACCATGTAAAAACCATGTAAAACCATATAAACCTTACAATAATTACAATATAAAAACCATGTAAAAAAAACCATATAAAAACCTTATAAAACCATATAAAAACCATATAAAACCTTACAATAATTACCATATAAAAACCATGTAAAAACCATGTAAAAACAATATAAAACCTTACAATAATTACCATGTAAAAACCATATAAAAACCATGTAAAAACCTTATAAAACCTAAATAATTACCATATAATAACCTTATAAAACCTTACAATAATTATCATATAAAAACCATGTAAAAGCCATATAAAAACCATATAATAGCCTTATAAAAGCATTGTAAAGTTATTTATATGGATATTTTTTTATGATATTCTCTAACTTTTTTTTATGATATACTAGTTATATATAATAGATACTAACAAAGATATATGTTAGAAAATCTTTTTTAGTCAAAGATGAATAATAACACAATCCTTCAATTTAATTTCTGTATAGATTTCTAAACAAAAGAAATGAAAGCCCAATAAGGGCCCACAATATTTCTCACCTATTGTCTGCAAATTTATTCATCGTCTTTCAACGTAAGAGTTGATTGATTAAAGAAAAAACAAAGAGGCGGTGGAAACTGAAAAAGAAGAAAAGTACATACAACAAAGAAAAATCAAAATCCCCAAACTTCCAAATTTGATCATCTAAGAATTGAAGAAAGGAGAAGCAATTGAAATTCCCCTGAGGATGGTCTTCTCACCACAAGCCCAAAGATTTCCAACTTTGGAAGAAAAGTCTCCAATGATTGAGCTCCCTCAAGTGCACTGCTCACAATATATACACCAAAATTCACAAAGCATAGAGAAAACAGAACATAAGACCATCAAGATGGAAATAAGTAGGTAGTACTGTAAGATCTTAAAGACCATCAAGAGACAGAGACAACTGTATCAATGTTGCTGGGTTTCCATAACGACCATACTCATGACGAACAACTCGTATCTCCTATAGAGAAACAAAAGACCATACTCATGACGAACAACTCGTATCTCCTATAGAGAAACAAAACTTAAGCTTAAACGATAGAATTCTACCATCCAAGCAACAGATTCTGTCGTTATATAACCTTAAAGTCAAGCACGTCAGCAGTCTTCTTGAAGACAAAGGCAGATGTGTTTACTACAGGAGTCGTGATCGCATCCGTGACTATACCACGTCCTAATCATTCACCTGATTGCAAAATCACAAATTGGAATTGATAAAGAAAGAAAGTGTGATGCCCATTGTTGTATAGAAATCTATGCAGCAGCAATAACTCCATTTTCTCTTAGATTCAAAGACTACTCAACTTACAAAAGCACAATGCAGTCACAACACTAAATTAACAAACCCATCAGAGAAAAAACTGAAATTTAAAGTCAAAGTATCCAAAATCGTATCCGCAATGGAATGTTACCCACTGTATCTTGTCGTTAAGCACTACTCCTGAACCCATTAGAAGCTCCGCGAATCGTTCTGATTCGATTCGTCCCTTTAAGGAGTGCGATGGATTCTATGGCGAACATGTCGGATTTGGGGTTGAATTCCCTGAAATTGAATTGCCAAACGCATTGCTTGTTAGTTCCACAGGTTGGGAGATTTCCTTTTTCGTCGGATAATGTGAGGCCCAACTGAATCAGCTTTAGCATATTCACGTTCGCCTTCAAGGTTTTGTAGTCAGGTTGGGAGATTTCCTTTTTCGTCGGATAATGTGAGGCCCAACTGAATCAGCTTTAGCATATTCACGTTCGCCTTCAAGGTTTTGTAGTTGTACTCGAAGTGTCTAGGCTTTGGGTCTGGGTTTGGATCCTCCGTCACTGTCTTGCAGACGACTCCTGGGAACTCCGTATCCATGGCTACGTTAGGGAAATCGTCAATGGCTTGTTCAATCAGAGCCATCTCTTCTTCAAGATTGTCGTTCCAGACATTTCGGATTTCAATCGTATCGTTTTCTTCTTCTTTTGGATTTGGCTTGTTCAATCAGAGCCATCTCTTCTTCAAGATTGTCGTTCCAGACATTTCGGATTTCAATCGTATCGTTTTCTTCTTCTTTTGGATTCGGAACCTGCGACATTTCTCTGTCGATTATGATGAATCGGCTTCAACAAATTGCAACAAAGTATCCAGATGCCAGAGATTGAAAGAATGAAAATCGATAAACCTAGAACGGATCTACAGGAAGATCCGATCCGGTTTCAACAGTATCTGCAAAGCAATTCCAATAACAAGAACAATCAATCCCCAAGACCACAAAGATTCAAACGCAAACACAGAAATGGATAGATATAGAATTGCGGAGGCGTAAGAGTCGGTGATTCGAGCTCAACGCTTTGATGTCGACGGCGAAGACTGAGATCTCGACGGAGAAGGTGAGAGTCCGAGAAGATGAGATTCACTGAGTTATTAAGGGTAAAATGGTCTGTTTAGTGCAAATTATAGAAGGGTAAATTAGTGAGGGGCATTTTTCCAAAGTGGCATAGAAGGAGGGGCATTTGTCCCAATTTCTCTTTATTTTGACCTTCGTCTAAGAAATTGACTTTTGGTTTTATATAATTTTTTACTTTATTATAATTACGTTTAAGTAATTTCACGTATATTTTAACCGAAAGGATTAGTCGGATTCGGATCGGTTTCATTTGATTGTATATTAGTACAAAACGTCTTTACACATCCGTTCTTTCATAGTTCATGCAATGGTTTTCACTTTCATGTCAATCACCATTTATGGTAGGCTTGGATATTCGGGTACGCGGGTCGTGTTCGGATAAAACCTGGTCGGGTTCGGATCTTTTGGGTAGAGAAGTTTAGGATCCACTATGATAAATATACAAAATTGTTTTTGTCCACTATGATAAATATACAAAATTGTTTTTGGTTTCAGTTTGGATCCTATCGGATTTAGCTTGGGTCGGATATAAAATTTTAGAACCTATATATACCCGAAAAAAATCGGATACCATTCCGTTCGGGTATTTTGTACCTTATTACCCAAAATTTTACCCGTTAACCCGAAATTTTATCCGATCACCCGAAATTTTATCCAATTATATTAGTATCCGAAAATTTTATCCGATCACCCGAAATTTTATCCAATTATATTAGTATCCGATTACCTCGATACCTACGGGTACAACTACATAGAAACCAATAGGGTAAATTAGTTATACACGTACCAGACCCAAACAGGTTTTTTTGGGTGGTTCCGGTTCGGGTTTTCAGGTTCGATTTTTATGCCTAGGGATAATCTACGGAGCTAAAATTAGTTCGAACATAAATGTCCCTCAGAAGTTTGTTCCTCGTGGCTATTGTTTCTCCTCACATAATAGTTTTCTTCACCAGGAATCGGAATGCTACACGAGCAAGGATGTAAGAAATCATCTACATTGCCTTATGCTTTGTATGTACCATGATGATAGCTAAACTAATATGATCTCTCATTCACTCCAGTTATGCTATCTTACAACGCAAGCAACCTGCTGCATGGACTAATGTCGCCCTGCAAAGGTGTTAGATGATAGACTGTTCAAGTCTTCCAAATCATTTAGAGAGTACTCAAATTTAAGAGATCTTGACGACCGGTGAGATGTTCTTTTGAGAGAAATTAGAAAATTACCTTTTCAACGTCGTGATGCTTCTACTCTAAGTTCTGTAGGCTGAATGGAGTAAGTAATTAACTGATATATCATATGAATGAACCAATGAAAGTAGAATAAATAAAGAGTAAATTAACAAAATCAACAGCAAAATATCCATATCCATATGAATGAACCAATGAAAGTAGAATAAATAAAGAGTAAATTAACAAAATCAACAGCAAAATATCCTCAAACACGATAAAGCAATTCTCAACTAGAACAAGTAACACATTGACAGTGATTGAGAGTAGTACGTAGTAACAAGTCATTCATTCCAAAATAGTATTTGTGATATTCTAGAGAGATGATTTTGTTATGTTAGAGATTGTGTTGTATAATCATCCAGAATGCATCACCGTTAGGTTACTTACAGGTAGAGAGGATGAAATTAATTAGTCATGAGCATGTATATAAGATTAAAACATACTAGTATATAACCCGTGCTACAGCACGGGGTTAATTTTTTTTATATGGTCGTTACATAGTGTGGTGGTAAGTTTGGTCAAGTGTGTTTATATGTCTTGTTTTATTTTATATACTTAGATTTTGGATACGTCAGGTGCAGGGCCGGCTCAATAAAATTATAGGCCTCAGGGCAAAATTTTAAAATAGGCCCCTTTAAATAAAAGATAATGCAAACAATAAAAATTATAATTAAAAAATTGCTGTTTAAAAAAGCCAAATTTTAATGAGCCCACAAAAACTTTTTTTGCTACGTATATATTGTCTTTAAATGGGCTTCAGAATTTTAATTTTTTGCTTTCTATAAATTTTTTTTATATGGGCCTCGTTCAATTATAAATTTTATACACCTTGTTATTTTAAAAATGAATATATAAAATTAACTAAAAAAAATTGTGGGCCCCATATTATGTGGGGCCCTGGGGCAAAAATGAATATATAAAATTAACTAAAAAAAATTGTGGGCCCCATATTATGTGGGGCCCTGGGGCAGTGCACCTATTGTCCTCCCTTTAAGCCGGCTCTGGTCAGGTGATTATGTTTGGTCTCGTTTTCTTCCTAAAATCAGTTTGGTTCAGTGTTTTTATACCCGGCCCGGACCGCCTTGTCGGTCCGGTTCAACCGCGACCTGGACGTTCTCGCGGTTCGGGTTTAGTGTTAAAATTCGGCAATCATAAACGACCTGGACGTTCTCGCGGTTCGGGTTTAGTGTTAAAATTCGGCAATCATAAAACCGGCAAAACCCAGAAAAACTCGCCAACCACCTGTGATCCAGTGACCCGGTGAACCGGTTCAACCGATGGATCAATAAAATTCTTTTGATTTTATGAATAAAATATAGAATTTTAATGAATTTAAATTATTTTTAGAATTTTATCAATTTTTCGTAAGCGGCCACTCTCTAATCTCTCTTCAATTCTTGCGCATCAAATCAGTAAATCATTAGTGATTGCTTACAATTTTAAATTTTTAATATTTTCTTTTCGTTTTTTCTTTATATTTGGATTTAATTTTTTTTTATTATTTTTTATGTTTGTTAAACTTCATATTTTGTTAAACATAATATGATTATTTTTATTTTTATAATTACAGTTATACATATAATATCTATAAAATATAAATATATTAAAATAAAAAAATTAGTTAACCCGCGGTTGAACCCGGTTAATCCGATGACCCGGTGACCCAGTAAGTAAACCGGTTCACTGTCCATGTCGGATATCAAAACATACTTTGGTTACAACTATTAAACTGTGTCGGTTTCGCCTTCGGCTCAATTCAATTTAAAACCGTAAAACTGTTTGGTTTTTTGAGTTTCTACTTTGTTTTCTTATAATATCTCTTATTTAGTTAGAATTAGATTATTTTTAAATATTTGTTTTTCCTTCATGGTAAATAAGTTACATGAATAAACTTTCTAAGTCTAATAATCTACAAAAAAAACATAAACTTTCTAAGTGTAATAATCTGCAAAAAAACATACATAATAATCAACATATTTCCCGCGAAAAAAAAGAAATCTGTAAATTTTTCACCAAAAAGTGAATGCTTAAATTCCATAAAAAAATTGAATCCGTATATAAATTGCCAAAAAATGTGAATCCGTAAATTTCCAACAAAAAATATGAACCCGCAAATTTCCCGCCAAAGTATGAGTACCCAAATTTTTGTCAAAAGAAAATTGAACCCGTAAATTTTCCACCAAAAACGTTATTCCACAAATTTTACATAAAAAACATGAACCCGTAATTTTAAGCATATTAATAAATATTCATACATAAAAAACATGAACCCGTAATTTTAAGCATATTAATAAATATTCAATTTAATGAGAATATGCATGATTTATTATAATCACAGTTCCGTAATCACTAAACTAAACACATTTGGTCTTTTATGACTTCACTTCCTTGGGTGAGTCAAAACTTAAGGCTTCCATTATGACATAGTTCGATTCTTTCTTTTCAGTAGTCTCTTAGTTATAAGAAGTAGATTTGATCCAACTATCTACCTGGTTTCTATTTCGAATTTCCAGTGCGTGAGCTTGATGTACCTGGAGAAATATATGAAAGAAAGACATACCCTTTTTAATTTTCGCCCGTTGAGATGCCATATGAGACATACAATGGAGTGAATGTCCGCCTAAGGTATACCATATTAGTCTTTGACATCAGATTGAAACAATTTTAAGTTCCTAATTTTGCATATTGTAATACATTGTTTTTGTTTCGGTAATCTTCAGGTATGTCCTTAAAGTAACAGTTACACGTGGCTATGCTGGAAGCATCGTGGAATATCAGGACTTTGTGGTATTTATCTTCACTTATGTGCGTCCTTGTTTTTAGCCCAAAAAAAAAAAATGTGCGTCCTTGTAACACAATAGTATTTAAGATAAACTTAGCTTTCTATTAATGGGTTTGAAACAGGTCCGTAACTATGTTCCGCTTCCTCCAATCAATAACAGTATTAAGGTGAGTTCTGATCCATGATTTTCATTTCAGAAAAAGATTCTAGGATATCTCATAGAGAACCCAAACTAACCCAATTTTTCACTCTCAGTTTACTGATTCCTTACCGTTCTTGCTTTTGATAGTGAATGACCTTTTGATATTTCATTTCCTTAGTAGCATTAGAGATGCTTAATTCCCTTGGACCCTTACTCATTGTACAGATGGAAGTTGGTATCGAGGATTGCCTGCATATCGAGTTTGAGTACAATAAAAGCAAGTAAGATGAATGATTTTCATAATTTTCGGTTCGAGTGATAAGAAAAATTTAAAAAACAGCAGCTAATTCCCTGTGCTCTGGATGCAGGTACCACCTAAAAGATGTTATCCTTGGGAAAATATACTACAGCCTGAGCTGATGCACATTCCTGCGGTTCCAACAGCGGATGAGACCGAGTTGGCTCCCATCGAGTTTGATGAGAGTGAGTTTTTGGATCCAAATATTGTCTGTGAAAACAACCAGATGGTGTCTAAGTACTTTTCCACTACTTGCTCTGATTCTGATGAATTTGCAAGCTCTGAAACCGGCTTTGTGGAAGTAAACAGCATCATGTCTGCAGTTGGTGATACTGTTGAAGAAGCAGCTGCAACAAATACTGCCCCGACAAATGAAATCTCTTCTCCATCAACTGAAGATAGCTCTGGCTCCTCGGGAACTCATGATGATTCCAAGCAATCAAGCAAAGGAAACAACTCAGGTTCACAAGAAGAAGCGAAGAAGCCAACAGACATCATATCTCGATAATGACCTGCTTTCTTTCATTTCCATCAGTTTGGTGGTAAGGAAACTCCTTCTCTGCATTTCCCCTGACTCCTTTACTCCAAGCAACAACCTCTCTTCCTAGCAATTTCGTTTGTTCCCGGACAGTCGTGTTTTGTCATTTGTCAACACCAAAACATATAACTTCACATTTAAAATGCTATAAGCCTATAACAGTACACTCGGTTTGACAAAAAAAAAAAGGGCACAGTACACTCTTCACAGTGGTCAAATCGTCATGATGCAATTAAAAGACCTTTTTCATAGATGTGACTACTACATGAAGACAAATTTAGACATGTCAAAGTCATTAATGTTTGGTTTTACTCCCATATCATATTGCCTGAGACGTAATCTTCACCTGATTTATAATTGTTATCACTAATGTCAAACTAGAGTTTTATAACGATGGATATACAGTAAAAATGCTTAACCTTATAATCTATTAAAAAATTGAAGATGAAATAATCTATTAAAAAAACTGATCTGTATCACTGTTACTCCTAAGTCCCAACCACCTGTAATCTCTTTCGGGGTTATCTGATCTTACATATCATCATATAATCTTTTACGGTGTTTAGTTTTTCACTTTATTAAGAAATAAATGCATTTTATTAATATAGATAGCTAACTCAATGACGAGCGGAGTTAGGTGAGGTGGTAACCTACTCCCACCTCTGACCGAGGTGGTAACCTACTCCCACCTCTGACCTTTAGGTCAGGGGTTCGAGTAACAAAGGTGTCAATACACCACAAATAATATTGGAAATGCAGTAGACTAACTGGCGACCATCTACAAGCCAAGATGGCGCGAAGATGAAGACGGCGTCCAGGTTGGGGTCTGATCCCCAGTTCTCTTCTTGCACCCTCTGTAATTCTCTCCTTACACCCTCTGTAAAGCCATTAGGCCATAAAAAATATAATGACAAAAAAAAAAAAAAAGCTAACTCAATACTTTATCAATCTTTTATAAACCGTCTTAGTACACTATCGTATTTTCGTGTGAGATGATATAGTTACAATGAATATTAGAAAACATATGATTACCATGAAAATAAATTTTCTTTTCATACATATGGTAGGACCATTTCTAAAAAGAAAGACACAAACTCGGTTATGTATGAACACATTAATAACTACATAATATAATGTAAAAAATATATGCTTAATTAACTTTCAAGATGATACGACCATTAAAATCAAATTGAAGATCATTTCAATGTTTTACTAAAACTTGTAAGGTGAAACGGCTCTTTGACCTTGTTGAGAGGGGTGGAATTTCTATAGTTAATTATTAAAGTATTTCAAAACACACTGAAATTTTAACCAAACCACATTAAATAAATTACTTTTTCGGACAAAAGTGTTGTAGTTCTTCTCTTGAGTCTTGTCTGATGCAAATTAGTCGTACGCGGGAAAAGAACGTCAAAAGTAATGTGTTTCATATTTCATTGTTTCACCTTTTTTATAATGTGAAACATATTTTTTTATTCTTCA
>CM071717.1:51652920-51662990 GCA_036630335.1 Physaria fendleri | reverse complement strand
AGTATACTTTTGTATCTTATGTAATACTCGAACAGATTCGTTTTGAATCAACAATCTAATAAAAGTACGATTTGTGTTGAAAAAAAAAATGATTTTCATAATTATAATTGAAAAAAAAGATTGCTAGAGAGATTTAAAAGGTTTCAGACGAGACGGTGCAGATCAGTTGGTACAGCGCCGCACCATCCGACCGAGATGTCATGGGTTCGAGTCACCAAAATGGAAAATTTCACATGCATTAAAAAAAAAAGGTTTCAGTGATTTTCATAACATCTAGGTAATGATAATTTTTTTAATAACAATAGATAATAACACTGAGATTTCAAAAGTATTTCAATAAACCAATAACACTGAGATTTGATATGATATGAAAGTTAGTTAATGTTTTTTAATTAAATAACATGAATTTCAGTGATTTTTTTTTAAAAATATCAATTAAATAACACATAGCTTTGAAAAAACAACAGCTTTAATAAATAATAAACCAATATCATAAGATTTAAATATATTTTTAAGAAAATTAAGAATGAATGGCACATATGACATGTCATCCCCTTAAAATTATATCTAGGGAAATTATAATCACCAAATGTATGTAACATCAATTTTTTATTAAAAAAAAAGAAAGAAGAAAAACAAAAAGAAAGAAGAAAAACACATCTATACTATTAATGGAAACTGGAATGACGAACCACTTGTTTTGTTACCCAAAAAGGGAATACAAATATCAAAATCAGTTAGTTATAACGCGTATAAATATGCAACTGACAAGATGTTCTACTAAATTATTAATATTTTAAGTTTCTTAAAAATTAATGTGTATAGCATAAAGGTCAAAATTTAGAAAAGATGTTATTGTACTAAAAGGTTTACGAACATATAATGCAGTACAATTATTCGATAAAAGAGTGATAAATAAAAAATAAAAACCTATCTTAGTGCGAATATGTTCTCTCTTTATTATAACTTTCAACTTACAACAATATTTACACAAATAAGTAAGTAAGCACATTAGGAAACAAAAATTCATAAGAAGTTAGGAAAATAAACAAAGGAATAAGATGTGGGGACTCGAATTGCGCAATTGGTGAAAAATGTCGTCCCTCCAAGAGGGATCAAATTCTTTCAAACTTCAAATCATTTTGTTGTGTTTCTAGAACCACCCCAAGTGGTTTAAAGATTCCTTATTTTATAAACATGCTAATTTAGCTTATTTTAAGTCTTATCTTGTTATATTATTATATAACGAAAATTATGGGTAATAAGTGGTTGTGAATCAAGAATTGTTTTTTTTTTTTTTTTTTTTTTTTTTTGACACCAAAGTTAGATTTTAGAACAATGTTAAAGATTTTTCACTCTTTAAGTACGAACTCAAATCAAATTGAATCGGTTTTTTTGGTGATCTTCCAAAAAAATTACTAATTGCAAAACCCAAAAAAATGAAAAGCATAATCCAACTTTGTCTGGTCATGTGTTGATAAAGAGAATTAACCTAGCAGCAATCCATTGGTTATAAAAATAAAATTAAGATGAATGGATGTTGGTCAGATGGTAACCACACCTCACCTCTGACTTATAGATAAGGGATTTGAGTCATAAATGTGTCAAAATTTAACATTAATACAAAAAAAATAAAAAAAATTAAGCTGTAGTTTCTTCTTGTAATCATATCATTTATTAAATATAAATTAAGCTGTAGTTTCTTCTTGTAATCATATCATTTATTAAATATGAAATAAGATGGCTACAAAATATCAAGAGTCAAAAACCCTTGGATAGATATTAGAAAAATAAAACAAATGGCTTCAAAATCCATAGTCTTGGATTTAGATAGACAAATCTATCTAATTATTTATAATGAAAACGAAATTAACATAACAATAATAATTATTATTATTACTGGAAAGTGGTTCTCAGTTGTTAAGTCCGGTCTTGTCCTTAATGGCATCACTCGCACCTTGTGCCTTCTGCTTCAGCTGCTGTCCTCCCTATATATATATATTATTTCCCCAAAATTAACCATTATTTACTAAAAAATAAAAATAACTAATATTCACTAATTTTTCAGGCACAAAAAAATATTAAAATTAAGGAAATAAAAACAAACCTCTTGCATAGACTCTTTAGCAGATTGAGCAGCATTGGAGGCTTTGTCCATCAAGTTGCTTGCTTTCTCCTATTACATTTTTAGTTACCTCTCATTAATATTAATGTTAATCTAAACCATTAAGTTATAAATAATTTTGAAGTCGACAAAACCTGGGTTTGGCCTTTAGCTTGGCCAGCGTTGAAGCTCATGCTCTGACTGTTGTTAGACATTTTCTTATCTTCTCTTCTTGGAAACTTAAATTTTGATTTTAAATAACTCCTTTTTAGCTTTTGTAATTGTGACTTGTGAGATTAGAGCATTAGGCTTAGATGTTTATATACTTGTGGGGATTCTTGTAATTACCTCCACGTGGAACTCAATTGGTGTACTTCAATGTTCGACACGTGGCATTGTTACATTAGTTTTCTCCGGTCGCATAGGGAGGGTTTGACCACAAGACAAGCTATAAACCGTTATAGGCTTGTTCCAATGTACTAATGTATTTCTGTCAAATCCTTCTTTATCGCTAATTTTATTTTCATTTATTCAATTGATGTATCAGTATCAGCTTTTAACATATTATTTGTTCTTTCTTTTCTTTTCTTTTTTGCATAGGTTTTGCAATAATTATTTTAACAAATTTGGTAAAATTTGATCTATAACCATAGCTTCAAACGTAACCAAGGGTACACTAAGCTTATAAGTCGCATTGAAATGACAAACCGATCTCAATCCAAACCTAATCTCTCCAACTGTAAGATTCGGACTTCCAAAAAGTGAAACATTAGAGCAAATTCACGAAAATTGTTTCTATGCTTCATATTGTTAAAGCTCAAATCTTATGGATACAACAACGAAGTAGGCCAAGTAGGAGAACTTGTAGACCCTGTAGGAGAAGATGATGTAACCATGTAGGTGAATAGAAACCTCATCATTACATAGGAACATCTGGATCCAACCTTCTCTGTATAGCAGCTGCACCTTCCATGTCCCCAATCTTGTATAAGTACACCATTTCTTCCTTTAGTAGAGCTTGCTCTTTCATAGCTTGTGCCTGCCAATAATATCACATAAGATTTATTCAAGTAAGCAGGATTAATGGGATAAGGAAACATGAAATTTTGAAAGACACTAACCATTCCACCTTCCATTGACCGTTTTAGAGCTAGAACTTCTTCTTCCTTTTGTCTTTCGCGTACTTCCTTCATCTCCTTCCATTGACCGTTTTAGAGCTAGAACTTCTTCTTCCTTTTGTCTTTCGCGTACTTCCTTCATCTCTAGCCTGAAACAAGTGCAAAAAAGATATGACTTTTAAACAATGCATTCACAGAATCACTACATTTTATTGACTGCTGGTATAAAATAAAAATCTTTTAGTTACCGGCGTTGTTCCTCGTCATTGAACACAGTACGTTCACTTATACCAGCTTTCTTCAATCCCTTTTTCGTCTCTTTTTCCAACTTTCGTCTATAGTAACCATCAATGTCATAGTATCTGCAAAAACAAAAATAAGATCTTTGATGAACAACTAATTTCAACCATAAGTATTCAACAACAATCATACATCACAGAGAAAGAAGCTTACTTTTTGGAGGTAAATGTACCAGTATTATGATCTTCCATGAAACTGTAGAAACAAGTCAATTGCACAACATTTTATCAGAACCCGAAAGAAGTTCATATGAAACACAAACTCTAGATCAGAAATAAAACACAATTGGCATACTCTTTAAACATTTTCTTCTCCTCCCAAGGTGGCAAGCTTTCCAAGTTAACCTGTTGTAGCCAGACAATAACCAAAATCAGCTCTGTAACTCTAATCGGTCTCAGTTCCAAAGCCAATTAGGATCATCTAAAGAAGGCTACAGAGTAAACATAAAGTTTACCTCTTTTACTTCAAGCAACCATGCTGTGAACTCTGGTCGTTTATTCCTACATATATCAGTAATCAACAACTTCAATATCCAGACCCCCATGATTCAGTAACAGCTCCTTTCTTCACTTTCTCTGACTTCTTCTTCTTTTTCTTCTCCTTCCTTTTCCTATCTCCATCTTTATCAGACTTCTTCCTCTTCTTCTTCTCTTTCTCTCGTTTCCTTCTCTTCCTCTCCCTCTCTTCCCTCTCTCTTCTCTTCCTCTTCCTCCTCCTCCTCTCCCTCTCATCCTCACTATCCTCGGACTCGGAATACTCTGACGAATAATCCGATTCAGATTCAGATTCTGATTCAGAATCTGAGCTACTACTCGAATAATCATGGCGTCTTCTCCTAGATTTCCGATCTGACTTCCTTTTCCCTCTCGATTTCCTACTTCTACGTCTCTCTTCTTCCCTATCGGATTCAGACTCGCTACCACTTTCCAAACCAGATTCTGATCCAGACTCTTTCACGTCTTTTGTCCTAGACTCTTTCACGTCTTTTGTCCTCCTCTTCGATTCACGGCGACGACTCACATCTTTCTCTTCGCTTAAATCCTTCCCAGAAACGCTCGATTTCTCCTGCGATGATTTTCTTCTGATATCACTATCCTCGACATCGCGTTTCGCGTCCTCCGACGGAGAACCGTCGCGGTCTCTTCCCATCTCCGTAACTTTGCCCGGCGAGAACTAAACTAAGCCCTAGACCCTCCGTAACTTTGCCCGGCGAGAACTAAACTAAGCCCTAGACCGAAGGCTTGGATCAACCGTTAAATATCCGAAACCAATACGAATAGTATAGTTCTTAAAATTAAATTGGGCCATAATTTATGAAAGCCCATTATCATGATACTGTCGAATACAAAAGGCCAATTGTGACTACTTTATATGCTTGTGCTTTCGAAATCTCTGCATTTTCATGTACTTAAATCTAACTCTATCTAAATTTGACTCTTTGGCTCTTGCACGAATCTTCACTAATTCTCATGTATAATCTGTCTTTTGACATCCTTTTGATGTATACTGAGACCGTCTTTGATTTTCCGAAGAGAGTTTTAAAACTAGGACGTATGTTCATGGAGCATACATATAGATCAAGCCAAGGAGATACGTTGCACAACTATGTATAAATGTATGAACAGTTTAAGCAAATACAACAGAGACAAACCTGGCTGGCTTATACAGCTCTATAGACCAAGCAAATGTATTTACATTACCACGCACTATACAAATGTATTGACTCAGAACAAAAAGAGGCAGAGGAGAATGCAGCAAAGGAAGAAGATCGATACCCGATGCAAAGACTTCTCTACCTGCACCATTCTCTGGTTGTTGTTGCCATTGATGAATCGAGCGTTTTGGTAATTAAATCTAACTCTATCTAAATTTGACTCTTTGGCTCTTGCACGAATCTTCACTAATTCTCATGTATAATCTGTCTTTTGACATCCTTTTGATGTATACTGAGACCGTCTTTGATTTTCCGAAGAGAGTTTTAAAACTAGGACGTATGTTCATGGAGCATACATATAGATCAAGCCAAGGAGATACGTTGCACAACTATGTATAAATGTATGAACAGTTTAAGCAAATACAACAGAGACAAACCTGGCTGGCTTATACAGCTCTATAGACCAAGCAAATGTATTTACATTACCACGCACTATACAAATGTATTGACTCAGAACAAAAAGAGGCAGAGGAGAATGCAGCAAAGGAAGAAGATCGATACCCGATGCAAAGACTTCTCTACCTGCACCATTCTCTGGTTGTTGTTGCCATTGATGAATCGAGCGTTTTGGTAAGGATGAGACAAAGTGTTTGTAAACGTTCCAAATATCCTGGTGTGAACAATGTCTCCAAACATGTCCATTACTGGGTACAAGAAACTCATCATGACTGCATTGGCTAGAGGAGTTGATGATTCTGTTGCAGTAAAGCCACTGTAATGATGATGAGGAGACTGAGGTTGATGGTGATGTTGGAAGCTCGGGTTGAGAGACGAAGCTGAACTGATCAGATAAGGGGATGAAACAGGTCTTTGAGGTATTACAGTAGCTTCTGAAGAAGAAGAAGATAGGCCTCTTCCGTAAAGAGGAACCAATGAACCAATTGAGATGTTAGATTTGCAGACAGGACAGTTTTGCTGCTGAATAATGGAGAAAGAAGATGATTTTTGCACATCTAACCATTTGTAAATGCAAGGCCAGCAGAAAAGATGTCCACAGAGAGTAACAACAGGATCATGTAACCATTTGTAAATGCAAGGCCAGCAGAAAAGATGTCCACAGAGAGTAACAACAGGATCATGAGCCGTTTCTAGACATATGTTACAATCACAGAGAGTAACAACAGGATCATGAGCCGTTTCTAGACATATGTTACAATCAAAACAGCCACTTTCGTTAGAGTTGACTTCAGTTGGGGCTGTGATGAGATTAGGTTTTTGTGTTAGTACAAAACCATCACCATCATGTCCTCTTTGAGCATCAAACCTGAAGAAATTTCCCTCCATGAGAGTAACAAGATCCTGAAATAAGAATAAAGTTATGTCATTTAGAATAAAGCACAGAACTTTACGAAAACCAAACAGCAATTGATTGATCTGAGCAGACAAATGATGTCAGAAAGATCAATAATTTATGAGTCTGGTGGTGGATATAATAGATTTTTAATTAGGGATTCAAGAAACTACACTTAAGATTCCAAACAACCATAAATTTTACGATTTAAAAACCCAAAATTATTTTCCCAAAATTCCCCAGAGAATTCATCAAAATCCTGAATTTGACCTAGCCGGAACAAGATAAGAACAACAAAAAGGTATTAAGAGCAGGAGAGAACATACTGTATCCGAGACGACGATAATCAAAATTACGAAGATGCGAAGACAAAAGGAGAGATCTCAGGGATTCGAAGACTATGATGTATCGATATAATGATGATGCTGATCTTGGTGACGACCAATGAGTATTGATGAATAATACCTCTTACCCAAATATTTTTGATAAATTATATAAAAAATTATCAATTAAAAAACTAGAAAACAGTAAACTAACAAGAAACAATAATTTTTAATTTTTAATTAATAACTAAATTGTTCCGAAATATTTTTTTTAGGAACACCTACTCAAAACTGATGGTAAATTTGTTAGAACAGTATTAAGTTCTGTTTTTACCAAATTATGAACACCTACTCAAAACTGATGGTAAATTTGTTAGAACAGTATTAAGTTCTGTTTTTACCAAATTATAATTTACACTCATAGTCTCCGCCTTAGACAGAATCTTCGTGGTTTTTAAGTGCACCCAACAATGAAACCTCTCAGTAAATCCAGCGAAATCCAACTATGTTCTTCCGACGTCTTTTCTTCTTTGAACTCTTTCCTTCCCCCTCCTCTTCATCCACCAAGTTTTTGCTCTTCCTCTTCTTCTTCTTCTTTCTCCGAGAAGACTCTACTTCTGGAGTAATGTCCCCATTTGCAGTATCCCCTCCTGCGAATGAATCTTCTTCGTCTCCGTCTTCTTCGAGCTCCCAATTGCAGAAAAGACCGTCACTGGTTTTGCCGTTACTCACCATTGGCAATGGCTCTCCTGCTCCGGGAAGCAAGGTGTTGAAAGTGACATCTCCATTTTTCCCTCCTTTGCGCTCGGATAGGATCCGGTCTGGTCTGATTATTGTGCTGAGAATGCTTCGGTTTGGTCCTAATGCTAGAATCACTTTTGAGTTTGTTAAAGTAGATAAGGCCATTGAGAAGGCTGATCGTGGTTTTGCCGTTACTCACCATTGGCAATGGCTCTCCTGCTCCGGGAAGCAAGGTGTTGAAAGTGATGTCTCCATTTTTCCCTCCTTTGCGCTCGGATAGGATCCGGTCTGGTCTGATTATTGTGCTGAGAATGCTTCGGTTTGCTCCTAATGCTAGAATCACTTTTGAGTTTGTTAAAGTAGATAAGGCCATTGAGAAGGCTGATCGAATCTGGTATAGAAAGAAGTAGCGTCTCTGATGAGTATATATACACCTTGAAAGCATGTACTTTGTTAACAAAACTAGAGAGTAAAATAGAACCTGAAAGTAGTTGAATGAGCTCTGCCCAATGTCATTCTCTGGTGCCTATTTATCCAACAAAAACACATTAATCCAAATTAATCTTCATCAGATGGATTCTAAGTTTCTTGTATATACAAAACCAGAGCTCGACGCTGACCTGTGGATCCTCGATAGAGATGAGCCCTGGCCTGGCACTTTTCAGGAAACTGGAAAGAGAAATAACAGATAAACGCAGATATTTTAGGTTACTAAGATGAGAAACAAGTAAACAAAATGTTAGTTTTCTTACCCTTTGTTTCTCTTTGAAAAGAAAGAACCTCCTGCTTTACAAGATACACCAACATCTGTGGTATTCAGTTTTCTCCCGTAAAAATCAAAGAATTTAACCTACAATAAAAATGAAAAGGATATATAGATATTAGCTAACACATGAAGCCATAAAATTTCATTTAAAGGCTTCAAGTTACATTGACAGAATCATACCAATAAAACTCCCAAGTTATGCTCAGGTGCGCTTCGACCATCCTTAAGGTACTGTTTCATAAAGAGACAGTGGTACAAACTTAGAGATGTTTGTTTGATAGTGAAAATCTGGTTCTGAAATTAAGGTAACCTTTTTACCTTGAGAAATGCAATGAGCATTGCAAGCAGTGCATAAGAACCAATTCCACCACTGTACACCTGAACATAAACAATACCAACAATTTCTTAATGTTTGGTGTAGTGGAGAAAGATATGTATATTCTAAAGTAAAACATACTATTATTTCCAGACCTCATTAAGATCAGATCTCTCTGCTGTAGAATCCAGACCTCATTAAGATCAGATCTCTCTGCTGTAGAAATACTTTCAGAATTAAACATAGTGGCCGTAAAGGAGGCAACTTTGACACAGCATCCTGCGAAAAAATCCAAACCGTGTTGTAAGATTACATAGAATCAACATTATAAGCTGCTAAACACAATATTCCAACGAAATTGCACAATTTATGAGAAACATCTGGGGCAACAATGCCAGATTGGTTGAATAAAGTTGAACCTACTAGAAAATGTAATATCACAAACCTGAATAAACTCAGCTGCCTTCGGTCCATTCTCCATATCAAAACTGCAAAGCCAGTGACATACTTAATACTAACTTTTTTTTGTCAGGGTCTTAATACTAACTAAATTCATATAATCAAATAGAATTCTGCTTACAATCTATCTAAGATAAAAGCAACGATCTATCTAAGATACAAGCACACTGAAAACAGAAGTGAAGCTAATAGGCAAAAGTGAAGATAAAAAAACCTTAGATCAAACGCAATGTTGCTTTTCTTCTCAACAAACTTGATAATTGGTACACGAGCCTTACCAATCACCTGCACAATAGAAAGGTAACAAATTAACAATGAGCCACCATCTTTCTAAAATACTGTCATATGATAAAAGGAAGTCAAAAGTACCAGAACATTCTTTGCAACTCCCTTTTGCGTCAATGCCTTGGACAATGCGCGTAGACCTAATTGAGGATTTGCGAGGCCTGATTCCAGAATTACCACCTTTACATACAGCAAAAAAAGAACTAAATTTATATATGAAAAAATTCTTCAAACACTAAACTACACTGGTAACTAACTTCAAAGTATCAAAACAGTATTCTAATGACTTACATCGATATCACTAGTTGGAAGGTAAAGACCTGTCTTGTATGACCCAAAAACCTCAACCTACAATAGAGTAATAAGCAGAACTTAGAGATTGCAGTTTTACATCAGATAGAGATTGAAGTTTAGCAAGTTTGTACCTTGCAACTCGGCCAGATATATTTAATAACACTTGTTACACTCTCCACTGCTGCATCACGCTCGGCTTTTTCTGCTTCTGTTGGTAGTAGAAAATCACAGAAATCTACTATTTCTGCCATAACCAAGATCAAAGTTTCTCAATACGTTTTTTGTTAAGATGCCACACCAAAAGTAAATCAAATGCAATCCAGCGACTACCTTACTTTTAACAAAGCAATCAAAATCAC
>CM071717.1:51609656-51619678 GCA_036630335.1 Physaria fendleri | reverse complement strand
TATTTGATTCAGTCCATCACCGTATCCTTTTCTATACCGAAACCGTAAACCATTCATCAAACTTAATTTGTTATATTTGGATTGTTAATACTTCGGCCACACTTACGGGAAATAGTCTTACAGCATGTTCTTAGGATACGATTCAGGCAGTGATCAGTATAAAGTAGTATGCCTTACGGCTTCGAATTTTCGTTCACATATGCAACACAGTGTACTCACCTTGGGAGGAGGTCAAACAGGAACTTCTCCCTCATGGAGGCCCATCAAATCCAACATCCCTTATTACAAGTGTTTCCAAAATGGTGTATACATTTCTGGTGTTGTGTATTACAAATTACGAAACGTAGAAAGTCGTTTTAGGATTGGTAGCTTTGATTTTCGGTCCGAACTATTTGGTCTTCTTGAAACACCTGAAGATTTGCCAGATGACCTCGGCAGAGGTAAGCTAGCAAATTATATGGGAAAGTTAGCTTTGCACTGCAGTATAGATGATGGGTTTAGATTATGGATTTTTGATAATCAAGTTTGGTCTAAGAAGACTCACATGTTTCAATCTTCTACCAGTTTAATATTGTTGCCCTCTACCTTTCGCTTTGAGGGGATCACTCGTTCTGGAGAGATTGTCTTTGTACCAAGACGGTTTTCTGATCCTTTTGACATTTTCTTTTGTGATATGGAGAAGAAGATGGACAGAAGAGTTAGACTTGAAGGAATAGAGAACATTCATTGTAAGAATTTTTCTCTATTATGTTCCTATGTCGACAATCTAGTCTATTTGTGATTTAATTAGAAGATTCTTCCATTCCGAACTACTTCTTCTTTTTGTTGCAATTGTTTAATTATTCAGTTTTAGTAATTTTCAATGTTTTTGTTTAGTTTATCAAGCAATAGACTCGTCTCCTCTAAAATGGGCAATCACGCTTTATGTTTTGTCGGTAGTGACCCTCACGATCCCGTAAAAAACGACACGTAGTCTCTGAAAACAAACATGTTTGGTGACAAAGGGTAAGTGTATCCAGATTCAGGATAAAAATAGTGTCTATAAAACACTCTTGAACTAGCATCATCGTAAAGCCAAAACCAAAGAGCGAGAAAAGCTCTCATCTTTTTCTTCGTTTTATCCTCCTCCAGCTCCTCCAATGTTCAAACAATTCTCCATTCGTTATGAACATCAAGTCACAGATTTTCCAATCAAGCTTGTCTTGTCTCCTTTCACTCTCGCCTTTGACATAGCTGGTTCTGCACCTCTTTCCAATCAAGCTTGTCTTGTCTCCTTTCACTCTCGCCTTTGACATAGCTGGTTCTGCACCTCGCGATTTTGGCATCCCTGAATTCATATCTCTCTGTCTTTGTGAGTTGGTTTCTCCTGAAATTTATATGGTTCTGGGTTTAGAATTCTATACATGTAGAGGCTGAAACTTTTGTTGGTTTTGCTGAGTTTCTAGCTTGGAATTATCGTTAAATTTCCCACTATTGAGTATTTCGTTCCATAAGACTATTCTACTTTACAATGAATCCTTTAGATCAATGTTGAGATACTTCTCAAGATATTATGAATGATAATAGAATATAATTAATTAGGGACGTTTATTAAAGTGTTTTCTTCTCATGACCATGTGATTGGTGGTCTTCAACGAAAAGAAACTCAAAAGAGACAATTTTCCCTTTAGAAGTCTAAGAAATCAAAAAAACTATTGAAAAAAATCATGACCTTATGCACAATTACTTTGGCGAGCGGCGAATGTACCGACTCAGGCTTTTGAAACGGATTCGATACCATGGGAAGATGGACTTGCTTTGATCATAGACTTCAATAAGCATAACAAACTCGATAGTTCGGATAATTTATCCATTTAGTTATTATGGCGATTTTGGACACACCGTAATACATTACTTCACCAAAATAACATATAACATGGCAACAATCTCTCACTTGGGTAAAAGATGATGCACAAACGTAATACATTACTTCACCAAAATAACATATAACATGGCAACAATCTCTCACTTGGGTAAAAGATGATGCACAAAGCTGGTCTATAGCTAACTCCTCTAGACCCCTATCTGGCAACTCTGATCTGATAAAGACTCATGGTCCGTCAAGTAGTCGAAGTCAATGGACTATACCGACTAATGGTTTTTTCAAATGCAATTATGATGGAGTTTTCACACAACATGAGATAATGACGTGAGGTGTGTGATTCGAGACCACAACAGAGATTTCCAAGCAGAAAGTTATGCAAAAGGTTTCCAAGACCATTCGACATTAGAGGCTGATTTGCCAGAACCTTGGAGATCGTCTTTCTTCTTCTATAGATCCACCATCAAGAGACTCTGGAACAGTGAAACTACCTTATGCAACGCCACCGAGAAATAGAATGAGACTAAAATCTATCTTCAGTGTACAAATAGAATGAGATTTTGACATATCAAGAATTTATGAAGAACAAACATAGAATTTTTGATGAAATATTTATATAATTTTTGTTTTTAGATAGCTTCATTCATTTTTTCTTTTATAATTTAAAAACAAAATAAAAGTACAACATGCTATACGACTGTAAAACATAAAAAAATAAATTTAACTGCTAAATAAGTATACAAACTACAAAATAAATTTTGAGACAACAAAAAAAAGTTTACAAACTAGAGATTGTTGTAATTTGATTTTTTTGATTTATTATTACTAGGGATCTACAATATATAAGGCCCTGCTCGGATCACAAGGTCCAAATAAAAAAAATAAAGGGCATTTTGAAAATTTCGAATGTTAAATCAATATTTTAAGTAAATTAAAAAATTTTCAAAATCAGCATTTCGATTAATTGTATACATGTTTTCAGAAAAAATATAGGTTTTGATCATTACAAATTGACAACTTTCCAAAATTTTTAACTTATTGTTGATTTGATAAATATATAATTCGCAGAAAAAAAAAGTTGATGAGATGATAGTGTTGAAACTTTTGCTTTCTACCAAATATATTTTTAGAATTCAAAATTTTATTCAAATTGTTGATTAATTGAATAAAATGTTTGATCAATATTATTAGATGGTTTTTTTGGGTTTTTAGTGTCGTTAAAATTGTAAGATGATTACAATTCTAAAGTTATATTGTACAAAATTTTCACGTTAGTTTTTCAAACCATATATTTTATAGAAAATAAAGACAATATAAGAAGGACAATGCTGGAAAAAAAAAGCTGATAAAATTGTTGAGCAACTTGCAAAAAAAGAGGCAAGAAAAGAATTTGATGAAGTTCAAAAATTGCTTGAAGATATGAAAAAGGAGGAATATCTTAAGAAGAAACAAGAGCATTTGGCCAAGAAAGGCCTTGACAAGTATCATGGTCCTATTGATAAGACCACCAAGCTTGTGAAGAAGACCAAGAAGATGAAGAAGAAGGAAGAGGAGGATGAGAAGAAGCCATGAATCCAAGAAGATGAAGACGAAGATGAACAAGAAGAATAATTAGGATTTTTAGTATAATTTAGGGTTTTTTTTAGGTTATGTTTAAGTTTTAGGATTTAGGTTTAATATTATGTTTTAGATTAAGTTAGAATGTCTCCTTTCACTCTCGCCTTTGACATAGCTGGTTCTGCACCTCGCGGTTTTGGCATCCCTGAATTCATTTCCAAGTTGTCTTATCTCTCTGTCTTTGTGAGTTGGTTTCTCCTAAAATTTATATGGTTCTGGGTTTAGAATTCTACATGTAGTTGTAAAGGCTTAAACTTTTGTAGGTTTTGCTGAGTTTCTAGCTTGGAATTATCATCTTATTTCCCATTTTTTCCAGTATCTGATATTTCGATAGATTTACTCTCCGGGTATTATCTAAAGTTTTGATTTGAGTTGTGCTAGATCAGAATAGATGTATGAAACTGAAAAATGTCTGTTTTAGTTGTGGTGTATGGAATCTTCTTATCATTTTAAGTTCCATGGATTGCAGGCGGTTGCTACGCTTGGAACTTATGACATTGCATTGGATATGGGAAAGAAAGTGATTTGCCAAAGGTTAGATTTCGAGAATTGGATCATGTCAACTGTTTAAGTTCATTTAGTGAAATGAGTATGTTTTTCTGTTGGTTAGGGATTGCAAAACTTGTACTGGGTGGCAGGCATTACGGTGCACCATGTGCAAAGGAACAGGGAATGTTCATTATCAAATTAAAGATTACAACTTGAGAAGGTGTGATTGTTGTTTTTAACCCCAAGTTATTATCACTTCAACTAATAGGCTTCGTGAGAATTTCCACCCTTATTCTGTCTATGTGTTTTCTGTATGTTAATGTTGACAATTGCATTTGGCAATTCCTAAGCTATCCAAGTGATATTTAAGCTGTCTTTTCGTGTAGTGGAGAGAAACCAACACTGGATTGCGTTGCAGATGCCATAGTTGACAATCGAGCTGATTTAGTCCATCTTCCTTCCTCCATCAACTACGGTGCACCATTGCCATCAAAAGACTGCCCAACTTGTGATGGAACAGTAAGCATTTTATCCTGCTGCTGATGCTCTATGCTACCGTTAACAACTACTGTGCTTATTCTTACATAGATAGCTTGATCAAACATCTACTGATATTGCAGGGTGTGATGAGCTGCCCTGAGTGCAAGAACAAGCTTCAAGTCACTATTTCGGCTGATGATGTATGTTTTCTATCTGCTATTACTTCTTCTCAACTGAGCATCTACATAAATCCCCAGTGGGATGTATATTTACTACTTTGTAGGTATTACATAATAAACGAGGGGTGTCATGTTTTTGCTTAGAACTATCACTTGTTAAACAGCTAAGTTGACGAATGAATTGCAGCTCATGGAACCTCCATGGAAAGCCTACAATGTGCTGAGGAAGATGGATTACCCCTACGAGGTGAGAACCACAAACCCTATGTATAACTCCAGTTGTCCATGTCTACGATGTCTTACAGTCTTCTGAATCCTATTTTCTATTTCAGCACATTGTTCACAGCATGAAAGATCCCAGCATCGCAAATTTCTGGTTGAGTCTCCTTTCACTCTCGCCTTTGACATAGCTGGTTCTGCACCTCGCGGTTTTGGCATCCCTGAATTCGTTTCCAAGTTGTCTTATCTCTCTGTCTTTGTGAGTTGGTTTCTCCTGAAAATTTATACGGTTCTGGGTTTAGAATTCTACATGTAGTTCTCGTAAAGGCTGAAATTGTTGTAGGTTTCGCGGAGTGTCTAGCCTGGAATTATCATCTTATTTCCCTTTTTTTTTCCAGTGTCTGATATTTCGATAAATTTACTCTCCGGGTATTATCTAAAGTTTTGAACTTTTATTTGAGTTGTGCTAGATCAGAATAGATGTATGAAACTGGAAACTGTCTGTTTTTTAGTTGTGGTGTATGGAATCTTCTTATCATTTTAAGTTCCATGGATTGTAGGCGGTTGCTACGCTTGGAACTTATGACATTGCATTGGATATGGGAAAGAAAGTGATTTGCCAAAGGTTAGCTTTCAAGATTTGGATCATATGTTGTCAACTGTTTAAGTTCATTTAGTGAAATGAGTATGTTTTACTGTTGGTTAGGGATTGCAAAACTTGTACTGGGTGGCAGGCATTACGATGCACCATGTGCAAAGGAACAGGGAATGTTCATTATCAAATCAAAGATTACAACTTGAGAAGGTGTGATTGTCTGTTTTTAACCCCAAAGATTACAACTTGAGAAGGTGTGATTGTCTGTTTTTAACCCCAAGTTATATCTGTTCAACCAATAGGCTTCATGATAATTTCGACCCTTATAGTGTCTTTCCGTTTTCTGTATGTTAATGTTGGCAATTCCTAAGCTACCAAGTGATATTTGAGCTGTCTTTTGTTGTAGTGGAGAAAAACCAACAGTGGATTGCGTCGCAGATGCTATAGTTGATAATCGAGCTGATTTGGTTCATCTTCCTTCCTCAATCAACTATGGTGCGCCGCTGCCATCAAAAGACTGCCCAACTTGTGATGGAACAGTAAGCATTTTATCCCCTGCTAATGCTCTATGCTACTGTTAACGAACTACTGTTCTTATTCTTACATAAATAACTTGATCAAACATCTACTGATATTGCAGGGTGTGATGAGCTGTCCAGAGTGCAAGAACAAGCTGCAAGTCACAATTTCGGCTGATGATGTATGTTTTCTGTCTGCTATTACTTCTTCTCAACTTAGCATCTACATTAAATCCCCAGTGGGATGTATATTTACTACTTAGTAGGTATTACATAATAAACGGGGGGTGTCATGTTTTTTGTTTAGAACTATCACTTGTTAAACACCTAAGTTGATGAATGAATTGCAGCTCATGGAGCCTCCATGGAAAGCCTACAATGTGCTGAGGAAGATGGATTACCCCTACGAGGTGAGAACCACAAACTCTATGTATAACTCCAGTAGTCCATGTCTACGATGTCTTACAGTCTTCTGAGTCCTATTTTCTATTTCAGCACATTGTTCACAGCATGAAAGATCCCAGCATCGCAAATTTCTGGTTGATCATCCTATTTTCTATTTCAGCACATTGTTCACAGCATGAAAGATCCCAGCATCGCAAATTTCTGGTTGATCACTTTGCCTCAGATTGTGGGTGGATTTGAATATGATGAAGATTTCAAGAAGAAAATTTGGTGGCAATATGAGGTTAGTATACTCGTTGTCTTAGCTAAAACTTGAATCTTCTTAATCATTTGGATGGTTTTGCTGCGATAATATAGAATATGTTCCAAGTTTGGATAGGTTTGTACTAGAAAATATGAGAAGTTTGCAAGATAATAATGATATACTCAGGGCTCTTCTATGTATAGAATTAGCTTTCTGCGCAAGCAGCGCAACAGGAAACCAAAGCAAGACTGTTGAATTTTTTTAGTAATAAAGGTTTAGGATTCAAAGATTGTTGATTAATTTTGTCTTTTGCAATCAGGAATCTATGCGATATGATCAACTACGGGACTTGGTTGCTAAACGAAATCCTGGCTGGGAATATTTGCAGGATGTAAGATCTCCTCTTTGTGGTTTTAATAAATTTGTCACAAATCTGGGGAACTAGAATGGGATATGTTAATTGAAGAAGTTTAGCAATCACCATTTAGTTCTCATGGTTTTACAGGCCTTAGTCTCCAGTTCTCATGGTTTTACAGGCCTTAGTCTCCATTGATCCTGTCCGTGCTCGAGAAGACCCGGTCATAGTGAAAAATGTCCCTTATTACAAGGCTAAGAAATCTCTGGAGGCTGAAGTCACAAAACTCAGTCCACCTCCCCGTCCTCAGAATTGGGGTGTAAGCTCTCTATCTCTCTTTGGTTTTAGTATCACAGTTCTGCTATAGGCATAGCTCAGAACTAAACTAACCCCTGAACATGTGCAGGAACTGAATCTCCCATTGAATACTTCCTCTTGGAGTGAAGAGGATCTCAAAAACCCGGCAAAACTATACGAGAAGACAGTTCTTCTCAATGCTCAAAGAGAAATTGCAGACAAAATCTTGGATGCACAATGGGAAGCTAAATGGCGTCAAGAGAAGGTTAATAAAGGAACATTTTCACAAAAACGAGTATTCGTCATCTCATTCATGATCCCAAGTGCATACTGTTTTATCTATGATGATTTATAGGTAGAAGAAATGTTGGAGGAGAAAGTGAGACCATTCATCCAAGACTCAAACATGGATGTTCTTCCACAACACATCTTGTTAAAGTCGCAGAAGAAAGCTCAAAAGGTATCAATTGAATTGGTTACAAGAATAAGCTTAGTTGATTCTCTCTTAACATACTAAACAAGATTCCAAATTAAGATCATACAAGAAGACATGTTTGTGTCTTCATACACAAAATCTAACTACTAGTCATACATAATTCATTCGATTCTGGAAATGCAAATTTCTGCAGTGAGCTATGGATCAATTAGAACAAAACCCATTCTCTAATAACTCATGTGTTATATGTCCTAATTAACTTTTGTTTCTTCTGTTTCTGACGCAGGGAAGCCGGCAAAGGAAGTGGTGGATCTTTTAAAAGCAGTTCATTGTGTCGAAACGAATCTAGATATGAAAAAAAATGTTTTGAATTGTTTTGTACTTAATGATCAAAATATACTCTCTTGGTGGGTATTGCATATTATTACAATTCAAAAAAAAAACAAATGTTAATGTTAAATCAATATTGTTTTTGCTTGAACTTTGGCACATTCATTGTGTACTGCCACGTGTATACGACGATCTTGCTTTCATGCTTTCGACTTAGCTTTCATATTTCATCAATCAATCACTTTATATGTTAGTCCTCGTGTCTCACCGTCACATTTCACTAATTCCGTGTTTCTCATGTTATGGTACTACTAAATATCTTTGAATTAAAATGTCAACATCGTTTTGAATAGAACATACACTTAGTTTTTGACAAATGTGATTTTCTGAAATTATTATTTGTTAAAGTTGTTAAAGTCGCAGAAGAAAGCTCAAAAGGTATCAATTGAATTGGTTACAAGAATAAGCTTAGTTGATTCTCTCTTAACATACTAAACAAGATTCCAAATTAAGATCATACAAGAAGACATGTTTGTGTCTTCATACACAAAATCTAACTACTAGTCATACATAATTCATTCGATTCTGGAAATGCAAATTTCTGCAGTGAGCTATGGATCAATTAGAACAAAACCCATTCTCTAATAACTCATGTGTTATATGTCCTAATTAACTTTTGTTTCTTCTGTTTCTGACGCAGGGAAGCCGGCAAAGGAAGTGGTGGATCTTTTAAAAGCAGTTCATTGTGTCGAAACGAATCTAGATATGAAAAAAAATGTTTTGAATTGTTTTGTACTTAATGATCAAAATATACTCTCTTGGTGGGTATTGCATATTATTACAATTCAAAAAAAAAACAAATGTTAATGTTAAATCAATATTGTTTTTGCTTGAACTTTGGCACATTCATTGTGTACTGCCACGTGTATACGACGATCTTGCTTTCATGCTTTCGACTTAGCTTTCATATTTCATCAATCAATCACTTTATATGTTAGTCCTCGTGTCTCACCGTCACATTTCACTAATTCCGTGTTTCTCATGTTATGGTACTACTAAATATCTTTGAATTAAAATGTCAACATCGTTTTGAATAGAACATACACTTAGTTTTTGACAAATGTGATTTTCTGAAATTATTATTGTTCAAAGAGAAATATGATAATATTTATTATGGAGGTGTTGAATTTTGGTATACAAAACAATGATAATAGAGTGTAAATATTGATCCTGACCAGGGCCAGTCCTGAGGGTAGGCGAAGTAGGCGGTCGCCTAGGGCATCAAAGTTTTTTAGAGTATTTTGGGACATCAAATTTTGTAAAACTTTTTATTTGTAGGGCATCAATGCTTACAATTCGTCTAAAAAAAAAAAAAAAAAAAGAGTGTAAATATTGAATGGAAAATAAATTATTAGATGAAAAATAGAGAATGATATATAATGTTTTTTTATTATTATCATGTTATTATTATGATATATAATTGTACAAAACTATGTATAACTAGTTTAAATTCAACCATAGCTACATATTCAACATTATCAATTAGATGGGATCAATTATTTATTTTTCTTTAGCATCCTAATCGTAACTAGTCTAATTTCATGTCATTTCTCTAGTATATTAAATTGTGTTATCAATAGTTATGATTTTGTCTTTTGTTTTTTGTTTTTTCCAAGAAAATTGGATATTGACTTTTCAATTCCGAGCTTCCTAGCTAGTAGGTATGAATAATTCAAAATTTTGCTTGATCTGAATAAAAAACACTGATTTATCGTCCGTCCAAAAATCTTCCTCTGCAAATTATCTTTTACTACTTGTTTCAACTATACTATTTTTATTCTTTAGTTAGATGTGGACCTTCAAAATTATACACTCATTTAAAAAAAAAAAACAAATGTAGTTTAGTTTGATGGCATTATATTTTCAAAACCACAATATTGAATCTTTCTCTCCTTAAAACTAGTCTACTTAATGTTGAATCTTTTAGAGCAATGCTG
>CM071717.1:51589628-51606240 GCA_036630335.1 Physaria fendleri | reverse complement strand
GTTCAAATACTCATCTGCAGTACCCAGTGATTCAAACACACATGATGATTTCAAGCCCACACACAAATTACCATCTGGTTCTACGGAATCACCCAAAGATATCGTTGAGAATGTAAATTTCTATTTTTAGATTTTGGTGTTGATATTATGTGATTAGATAGATATTTATTTGGTTCTGCATATGGTCAGTTTTTGTTTAGCTAAGGTTCTACGGAATCACCCAAAGATATCGTTGAGAATGTAAATTTCTATTTTTAGATTTCGATGTTGATATTGTGTGATTAGATAGATATTTATTATTTTTAGATTTCGATGTTGATATTGTGTGATTAGATAGATATTTATTTAGCCTGGGACGTTCCTCCTCACACGGTGATAGAGAAGTTCCCTTGTGAGAAGGACTCCACCTATCCCATTCCTGGAAAAGGCTCGCGAGCCAATGCCAGCTCGCTACCTACGCACCGCAGGCCACACCCTTCTGCCTTTAAGGGGAGTCTCATGACGGAGTCTCATGACTGCTCCCCGCGCGTGCCTCCGCGGTTAGCCTTCACCACTCTGTGGATCACCTCAGCTGATACACCACAACTACCTCCGGCAACTCCATGCCACACCTGAGCATCCCAGCTCACACCCGGCAACTACGTGCCACCCCTTAGCATCACAGCTCACACACCTCAATCGTTGTCACCAGTAACCACACACCTCATTTCACCCGTGACTTCCCTCGCCACTTTCACATGCCCAGCCCTACACCGCTAGACACCTACCCGAAACATACAACGCGCTTCCCTTTACTGGAAGTTCACTTCAATCTACACACCGCCATTGCTACACGCAAACACAACCACTACCTCTTAGACTTAGTACTACTAGGAGCTACCCATGCCACACCTGAGCATCCCAGCTCACACCCGGCAACTACGTGCCACCCCTTAGCATCACAGCTCACACACCTCAATCGTTGTCACCAGTAACCACACACCTCATTTCACCCGTGACTTCCCTCGCCACTTTCACATGCCCAGCCCTACACCGCTAGACACCTACCCGAAACATACAACGCGCTTCCCTTTACTGGAAGTTCACTTCAATCTACACACCGCCATTGCTACACGCAAACACAACCACTACCTCTTAGACTTAGTACTACTAGGAGCTACACCAACGCACCCCATCACACAACACACTTCCTAGGGTTAGAAAGTACTTACCTTGTCTTTTCCCTGCAATACACACAAGGCTTACAGCCTGCACACAATCAAGCAATACTACACTATGCTACATCTATCAGCATTAAACAACATGTGCTCAACACACAAAACGACGAATCTTGAAATAACATGCATCTACACAACGCATACTACCATGCACCCTCCACAACACACTTCCTAGGGTTAGAAAGTACTTACCTTGTCTTTTCCCTGCAATACACACAAGGCTTACAGCCTGCACACAATCAAGCAATACTACACTATGCTACATCTATCAGCATTAAACAACATGTGCTCAACACACAAAACGACGAATCTTGAAATAACATGCATCTACACAACGCATACTACCATGCACCCTCATGCAACACATACTACCATGCACCCTCATGCAACAACTCACTAACTACTGGTAGTCCTAGACGGTTAGCTAATTTGAATTAGCTTTTATCTGCCGTCGCGGTGAACCCGGAGACTACCCGCCCCCATTGACTCTAAACCCTAGAGCATAAATAACAAAACCATTCAACCTGCACCCACACATGCATACTATACAACTACGAAATGCAACACTCACGCATTAAACTCACGGTATCACAATTACGAAACCCGCAAAACTTCCCAAGCACTAGACACAACAACGCTTGCTCCTATATTACTCACTCTTTACTACGGTTGACCCCTCTGAAATTCCGAGCGATTCACCGTCTCAAAAAATTCCTTCTTGCCAAAAAATCTACTCTTCCCACCGCTGACCATCATTAACCGGCGTTGACCACGGTTGACCAGCGTTGATCACCGTTGACCGGCGTTGACCACCGTTGATCGTCGCCGGAAATCGCCTTTTCGCCGTGATTTCTTTCCGATTCTCCTCCTCTCGCCGCGAATTTCTTCCTTTCCTCCTCCCCTCTTCCTTCTCCGCCGTGATTCCCCTCTTTCTGTCTGTTCTTCCTCCGCGAGTTACACTCGCGACTCCTCTCTTTCTTTTCTCTCTTTTCCCTTCTCTTTTCTCCTCTTTTTCTTTTCCTTCCTCTTTTCTTCCCCTTCGCGACCCTCTTCTCCTCCGGTTCCTCCTCTTTCTCCAGTTTTCTCGACCACCGCGATACTCCTCTATTTCTTCTTCTTTTTCCCACCAAATGTCGTGTTCACGGAACGATCAGTCTACACCGTTGGAATCACCATCTTCCCCTTTCCAACTTGATCGATTCACATGTCTAAAAAGTCATCGGAAAAAGTCGCCACCACCGGAGCTCCGCCGCGTCACCGTCGTCCATCACTGTCGGAAATCGCCGCCGCCGTCGCCAAGGGGGGAGATGGAAGAGAGAGTCTGAGTGATTAGAGAGAAGAGAGAAATGAGTTATGAGATTTTTGTGAGTTTTTGGTTTATAAACTCGTGTTCTCGCGCGTATAATTTTCTTCCCTGGTCCCAAAATGTGCGTTCTATCTCTGCTAATTGACGCATAACTGATCCTTAACCCATCAGAAAACCTCCTGAACCCCGGGAACTGATTTCCCTTGACTGCCCGACTCTCGAGACCCACTGGACTACTCTAAATGCGTTCGGGACCTCTTCCTGTAAACCCTCAGAAGCTCCTATAGATTCTTCTGAGCCTTCTGTAGGTTCTTTGGGACTTCTAAATCATTCTCAAATCTCTTTAATTGCTTCTGAACCCTCTCCCGGTTCCCCGGTACTTCCAAATACTGACACCCATACGTCTCCTGTAATACGGGGTGTTACACAGACTTACTTCGCAACGTCCCGTTGCGAAAATAAATAAAAAGTTAAAGGCACCATGACCAAAATTGAAATATAGTATATATATATATATAGTAGGGATGGAGAAAACTTAGGCGTTTGACGGCTCACCTAGACAGAGGCTCTTCGATTGTTGTCTGACTCGGTGCTGTCCTCGATGTCCATGTCAGATGAGTAGTTGGAAGATCTGAATCTAGTCCCATTTATTGTGCATAGCACCTCTGCCGGAGAATCGAAGATTAAGTTTCTGACAGATTGCAGATTGGTCCATTGGTGATGAGGCAGTTGACAGTAGGGGCCTATCCCATGGTCCGATTTGAAGTGGTAGATCTTGTCATGGATGATGTCCCTCTTTGCAAGGTAGTCATTGTCCGTGTATTAGATCAAATAGTTGTGAGGCATTTTCTTCATGGATGATGTCCCTCTTTGCAAGGTAGTCATTGTCCGTGTATTAGATCAAATAGTTGTGAGGCATTTTCTGGAGGTCGATCTTGGGGTGTTCAAAAATCGGAGTCAGCATGCTACTGATGCACTCTGTTCTTAGCCTATCTTGAAGTCTGAGGCCCTTCCACTTCTTTTCAACCAAGTTATGCGCAAACACTGTTCCAAAGTTTATCCTGTCAATTCCTAGAAACTTTCCTTCAAAGATTTCTTCTTCATTGTCGAATATGCTCCAAAACAGAATTGAAACCTTCTCTTGCGTTATTAAATCCATGTCTTCCTCTCCCAGAAGCATCTTCCAGTTGCGCCCCGCTCTCGGCCTGGGAGCAGGCGAGCGCCACCTTCCGGAATAGCACGCAGCCGCTCCCCTGCCTGTCATCCTCCCCCAATTCCTTAACTAGGGAGACGACGAGAGGTTGGTTCACCTACTGTAGTTAGGCTAATATCACTTCCAGACTTAGGTCTTTCTACCAAAACATGTTTACATTAAACTTTTACACAAACGGTTACAATACAAGGTCTCCAATTAAAACATTTTTACGACAGAGGCCTAAGCCAAACCACCACAGTAACAACAACAATGCAAAAGGACTAGCGGCATAAAACATTTTCAGGAATTTCGAAAACACTAAACCACCTTGGTCAACAGATACTAAAATCTACACTGGCTCCTTGTCCTCCTTTCCTTTTACACTTGTCCAACCTACAAGAACGAGCTCGGGTGCATAAAGCTGAGTTAGTGAAAACACAACTACCCCAACCCCGCTATCCACATGATCATGAACTATGCTAGAGACACACATGAAGAACACGACGCTTCTTAGTCAACAATAAAAAAAAAATATGGCTAAGACGTTGGTCAGCTCCTGCCGTATATATCTAGACTACCCTGGTAATCAAGTACAATAACCATTAGCTGTAACAACAACAACACACAGCAATCAGGCAAAAAGGCAATCAAGCCTACTGATGTGCTCTAAGTTTTACCCCAAATATTTCCCGCGAGTATACGAGATACCACAGTAGTACTTAAGGATCGATCCCACAGAAATCAAGGCACTTCTTGAAAATAAGCTTTCCTAAAGAATTCTAGAGCTAGGAGAAAATATAAATTGGGGGTTTATGGGTCTATAGCTTCTTCAATTAAATTTAAACGGTAAAACTAATATGATAAAAATGTTAAGCATTAGTGAGTCTAGGGATTCTCGCCACTAAGGTTAAAAAACTATTCAAGGTTTTCTTAACTACCATTTCTCTAACTCTAGCTTTCTTGCTCTAGTGTAGCTACAAGCGGGAACTGTTCGAGAATCACTATCTAGGCATCACGCTTCGGCCCTTGTAACTTACACCCTTTTCTACACCACTAGATTCAGTCAAGGATTTAAACCTAGGCATCTTGCTTCGGCGCGATTTAGAGAGTGTTATGTCTATAAGCTATCATTTTTCACAACTTAGGTGTATCTAGAATCAATACCTTTTCATTACCGGATTTTACATGATCTAAACACACTTCGAATTGCCCATCTCTAACTAAACAATTGCATGAGATAGATCAAACTAAACCAACAATCCATTAATTGGATTCTTTAACCGGACTTATAAGAAACACTAATGTCTCAAACATGTTTCGGAATTACTAAGAATCAAAGGGATTGAAGCCCTAATCTAAATCGATTGGCAAAGGCTTAAAAAGAGAATTACGAAGAAATCAAAAATTGTTTACAAAGGTCATCTTCATTAATACCCATAGCACTCAATCTTTGGGTCTACAAAACACGGGTCAATACCGAGGGTAGCCACAACAAAACACCGACCTAGATCGGGATGATTGAGAACCAATAAGAATAGATCCAAGCCTTGTTGCCATCCCTATACCCTCGAGACTCGATTTTTGGTCTACACAGCACGGGTCAACACCGAGGATAGACACAACATAAATAGCGACATAGATCGGCATAATCAAGAACTATAGGGCACAGATCTGGGACTTATCACTACTCTCTCTAACCATCCCACCATGACGATCAAGTCTCAGATGAGATGACAGATCTATTAATTAGAAAAGATTTGAGATGACAGATCTATTAATTAGAAAAGATTGTCTTGCTGCTGCATATATGATATGCCTAGGATTTCGCTCATTCCAATGATGTATTTGCAGGCATATTATATCCTTTTTGTGTATATAGAGTCTTTTACAGGCCAGAACGTGGCCAAGATAGGACTTTACAGGATGGGAGCTAACATAAAGAAAGGAAGCAGAACGTGCAAATTCGGAGCATAATCCGACCGGATTGGATATTTATCAGGTCGGACTAATAGGCAATCCGGCCGTAGGCAAGCTCACAGATAAGGCATAAACTTAAGGTTCCTGCGGATGATGGCACCCATCGACGGTCGGATTCTCACAGAATTCGACCGGATTAGAGGATGAAGAATTATACGGAAAAGACCCGATCCAACCGGACTGGAATCTTAATTGGTCGGATTGGCTAGCGTAACAAGATTTTCTTTTTGGCGCAAGACAATTCTTCTTTCCCTAATTTCCTTTTCTATCCCTATTTTACTTTATTTTTTTGGCGCAAGACAATTCTTCTTTCCCTAATTTCCTTTTCTATCCCTATTTTACTTTATTAAAAAAGACTTCTATTGTTAAGAAGCAGACAGATGATTCTCTTCTACGCTTTTGGGTAAAAATCCTAGTTTTGTTCTTTGATTTTGGGAGACGAGTTGCTTTGTAATTCTGAACCCTTTTTCCTTATTCATTGCAATTGGGACTGAATTATTCAATCATGATCTTCTGTGTTTCCATCACTACGAGTGAGTAGTACACAATTCTTCTTTCCCTAATTTCCTTTTCTATCCCTATTTTACTTTATTAAAAAAGACTTCTATTGTTAAGAAGCAGACAGATGATTCTCTTCTACGCTTTTGGGTAAAAATCCTAGTTTTGTTCTTTGATTTTGGGAGACGAGTTGCTTTGTAATTCTGAACCCTTTTTCCTTATTCATTGCAATTGGGACTGAATTATTCAATCATGATCTTCTGTGTTTCCATCACTACGAGTGAGTAGTACTCCAGTTAGGGTTTGGGAATTCCAATAGGGTTTTGGTTGCATCTGATTTAACACAAAAAAGGAATCACAATCTGCTAGAGTCTTTGCCTTTATCTGTTCTTAATGCTTAGATTAAATTAGCTACCTAGTCTACGGTATTAGGTTAGATCTTAGAACCCTGACAGGTCGGATCAGCCGGAACATGAGATCTTAGAACCCTGACAGGTCGGATCAGCCGGAACATGGTATTTGATAAGCAATCTTCCTCTTAAGAACGGACAATTCCTTTAGGGAGATTGTGAACAAGATCAGACCTGTTAGTTAATGCATGCTAGTTGATTAAAGCCTTTGCCTGTTGAAAACACTTGTCATAGGTGCATAAATTCTCTAGTATAGTTGTACTTCATGTAACACCGCCAATCCGCGTCCTTGACCGGATGGGCTAAGAAAGACCGAGAATCCGAGAGAGTAAGGAGTAAATCCCAAATAAAGCTAAGACGCTCATTTACCTGAAGGAAGCGTTAGCTGAAAGGTTTAATATTCGGTATAAGCTCGGGAAAACACCGAAGAGATTTAAAGTGCTATACCGAATGACATGAAAGTTCGGGATAACCTGAAGACTACGAAGATGACTCAAGAATAAATAATGGAATATATGGGCCAATAATACTTAGAAGAATAAGATAGTTAAAATCCTACAATGGGATATAATGGAACGAATTGGGCTAGAATGGTAAAAATGGGCCGAAATGGACCGGGATGATGTTTTAATGGGCTGAAACGTTTTGGGCCAGGCCCATAACGATTGTAGAAGGCCCATGCACGTGATGGGAGGCCAAGAGTTCATAATAAATTAAGGGAAAGGGTTTAAGAGTAATTTAAGGCAGATTCGTTGAATCGGGACAAAAAGGACAAAATGGGAATTCCGGCAAGAATTAAATGAACCTGAGCTTTCCTTCCCTATAAATAGAGGGGATTCCTCATTTGTATAACACACTCTCAAACACAACAAAATCCTCTAGAGAGAAAAGGAAGAGAAGAAGAAAAGAAGAGGAAGGACCCGAGGAGAAAGCTAGAGTGGCGAGCTCGGGAGGAGCAAGGAAGAAGAGAGGGTCCAGGCATAGGACCAGAACCTGAAGAAACTTAGAGAGTTGGAGAAGGCTATAGAGATATCCAAGGACGTGGATGGTGAGACGACTCAAGGTTTGGGAGCTACCACAACAATCGGAAATGCCGAGCTAGGCGAAGCTGAGGGCTCGGGAAGGAGCGAGCGAACCAATCCTGTAGAAGCCGGGATAATGAGTGGAGGCATCAAGGGTTATGAACCTAAGGATGTTGGGACGATACCAAAGACCATGGAAGATGAGAAGATCCAAGGAGTAGAAACCATCACAGAGATCGAAAGAACTAACGACGTAAAGGTCCGAACAACCGAAGAGTCGGAAAGGAACGCACACGAAGATAAAGAACTACATCACAAGAGTAGCTACAAGCCAAGGTTCCTGAGAGTAACTAGGAAAGAGTAGCTACAAGCCAAGGTTCCTGAGAGTAACTAGGACATGGCCATGGTTGTCATAACCCTCACCTTCGGGGAAACCGCAGACAGCTTATCATCGAGGAAATTTAACCGAGGAAAAATTTTTGTCGATGTTTCGGGAAATTGCCCGGGGGTGGTTTATCATCGAGAACTCCGAGCCGTAGACAACTCGTGATCGACATTCTGTGTGATCGTGGTTAATGAAACATCGGTATTTCTTCTCGACGCGGTACATGAATCATCGACGTTTGTCTTGACCGCAGTATACATATGATCGGTGTTTTGTTGCGACGCGGTACGTTTATCATCGGTAAATGCCATCCGCGCGGTACGGACATATGGACCGCGACTTGACCATGTTGGTTCTAGCCTTCTTGGACCGGTGGCTCATATGGCTCAGTCATAGCTTGAATACACCCAGTCATGGGATAGCTAAAGGTGTGATGATCGTGACCGAAGGTTCAAACTACTCGACTATGGAAGCTAAGGCTAGTGTATTAGCCGCGTATTGATTCCGGGTAGCACCTTTGAGCCTTGTTTTGCCTTTGACTCGTGATCTTTGGTTTAAGAATGGTTTGGGATGATTTAAAAGATGCTGGTTTGTGGTGTGAACAAGTGAGAACAAATGTGAAAGGATCAAAGATCCCATTCACACGCATTGCCACCCTTATTACTTAATAAAACGCCACCCTATTTCCTTGTGTCTTCACGCATGAAATTGAGATGCCACCTACTTGCTTTGCTGTCTCAACCTTCCCTAGGTCGAACCTGAATAAGCCCTCGACCCCTTTGCCTATAAATACCGAAATTAAGCCCTCATTTTAGATCATCCAAACCGTAGGCGAAATGCTGCCAAAATTACTACTCAAAACCGATTTAGATCTGATCCCTTATGCTAGATCGTGAGCTCAGAAGCTTAGAGGAGATAGAGAAGAGGCTTGTGAAGCTGTATAGAAGAGTCTTAGAACCGTAGACAAAGGTGAGTGGGGATTTTCTCTAGTCTTTTTCTTTTATCGCCTAAGTTAGATTGATAGATCTTAGGTGCAAGATTTTGGTTGATTACTCTAGCTGGGGATGGGTAAATTTAAGTATTGAGTATGTTGTGATCATGTTAGAATGCATCTAAGGATTTATATTGCAAGTTAAAAGGGTTACAGAGTATAGATCTTGATAGTTGTGGTAAAAGCGATTATATGGGGTAAACATATAGAATTTTTTAAAATACTTAGACTACGAATTGTGAACTGATCTCTTGACCATATTAGGTTATCATAATAACCTATTTTTGTGGATTGTTCTTGAGGTCTAGTTCGTATACTCTGAATTTATAAAGGGTTTTGAAAGTAATTGGACAGTTTTCAGTAGAAAGTCGAAAAGAATTACTTAACTTGGAAATGAGGTTTTCCAAGTATTTTAATAAAGTACTAGACTCTTTTGAGAAGGTTTTGAAAAATTAATCAGGATTTTTGAATGAGTATTTGAGAAGTTATGATTTTTGAAAGATGAATGTTCTGTTTTGGTTAGTTATGATTTTTGAAAGATGAATGTTCTGTTTTGGTTTCTATGAAACCTGGTCTTGAAAATGAACCTCAAAATGTTATTTAAAAGGCTTCACGTTCTTTGAACGTATTTTTATAAGATAATAGAGTCTTTATAGAAGCTAAAGAAGAAAGAATCACGGTTTTTGATGAAGTATTGAGATAGTTATGAATTTTCAAAGTAATCGGATTTTGAAAAGAGAATCTGTTTTTCCGAATTAGTTGTTTAAAAGGATGAATCGATTCGTAGAGCCGAGGATGATGTTTTTATGGAACATTGAGGCCTTTGAGAAGTTAGAAATAAAAACATAGATGATTTTTGAGTAAGTAACGGTTTTGTAAAGACTTTATAAGCATATGATTTACCCCGGATTGTTAAGTACCCTAGGTTCAAAGGGTAGGATGTAGATGAGGTTATGAATTGTTAATGGGACGAGTCTGTGTCCTATGATGAGAGTATGCATTAATGAGGTGATTATGTTGTTAGTTGAACGGTATTGCTTTGCATTCATGAGATAGTGTTATGTTCCGGTTGATCATGTAGAGTTATTTAGAAAGAAGTCTTGATTGAAAAGGCGTATTGATTTATATTGATTAGTGAATGCATATGAGTTATTATAAGATGTTGAGATGAGTTGATATGGTGATTAATGATTGTGAACGCATATAGCATTGTGATAACTTAATGTTTGTGTTTTGATTATGGAAGCATATGGATGTTTGAATTCGGATATGCCTTGTTTGATGTGTTTGATCGCTGAATTGTTTGATTGTTAATGACTGTTGATGTCTTGATAATTGATTGGATTACTTGCTTAGCTAGATGTATTGCCTAGCTATTGAGTGTGTTAGCTAGAAGTATTGCCTAGCTTGTTGTGTTAGTCTAGATGTGTAATGCCTAGACTAGATGACCTAGATGGATAATGCCAGATGTGTAATGCCTAGACTAGATGACCTAGATGGATAATGCCTAGGTTGAGATTGTTTATGAGATGAATAGTCAGGTATAGACTGGGGTAGATGATGTGTATGGGATAGTGTGTGTGTCCGAATCTAGTATGGGATCTAATGTCTCAATGCGTGTGGGGAGGCACTGATCACCCTCCTTTGGCCCTTTGGTCGGTCAGGCTGCGCAACGTAGATAAGTCGCTAGTGGTGTGAAGGACTCGCCATCCTTCTTGACCTTGATAGCGCAGGCGAACTACGGTTATGAGACATAATAAGCCATGGATATGGACTTGTGACGGTCGGGAAACGAGTTTCCCGGAGATGTCCGAGACGTGTTCAGAATGATCAGAGTCTAGAGAGAGTTTCCCGGAGATGTCCGAGACGTGTTCAGAATGATCAGAGTCTAGAGATGGTTCGAGTCTGGACGGTAGTTGCGGGAGCTACCTTGGCAACTTGGTATCTCGTTTTAAGGTAGCCCCAAGCCTACTGGGACGAACAAGGGAAATGAGTCTGTAGGTAAGGTAGCCCCAAGCCTACTGGGACGAACAAGGGAAATGAGTCTGTAGGCGATTGTTAAGTTAAGATTAGGAACCTGAGTATATACTGTTTGCTTGATTGAAATCTATGTGTGTTGATATTGTGATGATGACTGTTTGTGGTGGTTATGGTAGATGTAGTTTAATTAAGTACAGCCAAGGATAGGCATTTAAGTTGGCGGCATATGCTACGTGGAGAGATCTAACTTGCATTGACCATGTTCTTGTTTGATTGTTGGTTAATGCTAGTTGGACCTCGCCTGCATACATGATGGCAAACTTAAATGGTTACCCAGACGTTGTACTTTGTTATTGTTTGGGGATTTTGGGTAGATTCTTCACTCACTCAGTAAACTAGTTACTGACCCCGAGCTCATTCTTGCAGGTTGATTGCAATACTCAGTAGGAAGAAGGAAGTAGGCCGCTGGGACTGGTCTAGAGTAAAGTCGGGTGTTTTCTTATCAAGTTTAATTGTAAGATAGTTGAAATAGTGTTAATCATTTCCTAAATAGCCGTTTGAGAGTCCTTGTTATTTGAAGTTGGTCAATTGCTTCCGTTGTTTTGTAATACTCTGTAAACTCTTTTGATTTGTTTGAGAGTCCTTGTTATTTGAAGTTGGTCAATTGCTTCCGTTGTTTTGTAATACTCTGTAAACTCTTTTGAATTGGTTTAAATAAATGTGCGTTTTATGTAATACTTGATCATGAATGATACTAGTCTAACCGCGGTAGACAAACCAACTATTATATCTAATCTGGAGATTAAGGAATCTCTAGTGAAGGTTAATAGGAATGACCAGAACGAGAGGTGTTCTACTTGAGGATTCTGGATGAAACCTCGAGTTGGACTTTTCTCGGCACTGGTCGACGTAGCATCCCCTTCCAGGTAGGAACGGGGATGTTACAATGGTCAAAGAGTTACTCGAACCGGGAAAGAGATTAACATAGCCACCATGTAAACCGGCTCGGCTCATATAGAGTCCATTGTGGAAAAGGGCTCCTGAAAGAGGCTAGAAACAGACCCTACGAAGGAGCATAGCCATTAACAAGCATGATCAATGAGGATATTATGAAGATATACAAGAAAGAAGGAAGAACATTATGGTAAAAATGAGGCTCTACATGAGCTCGGCGAGTTAAAAGAGATTCAAGACGAACACATTCAAGGTGATAGATTACATCGTACCATACCTTTGGCTAGTGATTAGTGGGGATGGTTGGTTGAATGATCTCGAAAGCCATTGGGATGGGACTACTAGGTCGGACCACCGGAAGGGTTGGATGGCTTAGTAGCTTAATCGATGTAAATAGTCACTGGCATGTGTCGCATAAGGGCTATTCGCTTCTTATTAAGTTATCTGGTTATATGGATTATTTAAATGTGTGTGTTATAATGCTAACAAGTTAGATTATAAGCATGTTTCTGGTAATAACTAAATTAGGGATCAATCCTAGACGAGTGTGGTACGACTATAGTTAGATTATAAGCATGTTTCTGGTAATAACTAAATTAGGGATCAATCCTAGACGAGTGTGGTACGACTATAGTCGGACACGGGAAGTCTCTGATCGCTGCAGAACAACCGAGGATATGAGCCACACATGGGCATATACGGTTGAACAAGCATCGCTATCAAGGAGGAGAGCATATGCCTTGAACAAAGAACTAGAACAAGCATCGCTATCAAGGAGGAGAGCATATGCCTTGAACAAAGAACTAGAAGGAACCGAGGCATACATGTAGCCTCGGGAAGTAACGAAGTTCATGGGCGTGTAATGGCCAAGAATAACCGGTGGTAAGAATGGTATAGGACCGTTACGTTTTATGATTAAACCATGTAAACGGATCCATGCATAATTGCTAAAGGCTAAATTGCTTGGTTTTATTTAGACATGTGTTCTATTTTGTTCATTTAATTCATGGAAACAGTTATAGACCTCTAAGGTTAAACTATGACTAGCGGTTAATGAAATTTTGAAGTAATACTCGACCCGGCTGAGTTGGGGTGTTATAAGTGGTATCAGAGCATGTTATGGGAACTGTTGGGTTATAGGCTGGAATGACCAACCATCGGTTATTGGCCTTGTTTAAATCTCTTCTTTGAATTGTTAATCTTTTACTAACCGATTTAAGATTTTTTACAAAGGGTAAACTCTGGAGTGGGGATTGCAGAAGAGTCCAATTGGAGACAGTTAGAGCATAAGCTCGTGTGTGGAATCCAAAGAGGAGTTTCATCTTTATGATGTGATACGAGGATAAAATTTAGACGATGAAGAGAATAAAGTCCAGTAATTCCTTGGGGAACTAAGAACTGACATGAAGATTTGATGCTCAGTCCGTGCCCTAGGAACAAAAGGCTGTGATAGTTGAGAAAGTTGCATTCGCGAAAGAATGAATAGAAGAAAAAGACCAAAGGTCTGAGTCGTACAAAGACAAGAATAGACGTAGGAACGTACCTACATATAAGAAGAGAATTTATAAAGAAGTGGATAACATCCGGCGGGCTTGCAAGACATCAAGTATCACGGCTCATGCAGAGAGATGCATGATGGATCATGTAAAAGAGCTTTGAGACTGTGTGTCCGAAGTGGAAGTGCAACAATGAAACCCAAGACTGTTTACGAGGAAATCTATGGGCTAAGGTAAACAACGAAGGAGTACATTGTAGGGTAAGATAGATGATCAAGACAACACTTGGAAGAGCAACTAAGGTGGTAGATCAAACTGGGGAAAGGATTCAAACAAGAGTGAGCCAACATTTGGTTCGTCCTCTAGTGGTGGTGGCACTGGAAACAATACTAACTGGGGTGATAACTCAGAGAAAGAAACCAATGGGGTGATAACTCAGAGAAAGAAACCAATGCTCATCCAGGGAACGAAACTAAATCGGCTCTGGGAACCAGTAATGATCGGACAAACACAAATAAACGATGGTACCAAAGCTAACCAACAAAGGCGACGTCGAGGAGGAAGACGGGAAGACGAAGATACTTAAGTCCGGTAGTTCTATGTGAATTACGAACGGACAGTACAACCCTTACTCGGTCTACACCTTTGGGGCAGTGGCTGAGTGGACAAGAAGAATCACCTCGGTCAAAGAAGGCCCAGCGAAAGAAAATTACGAACAAACTGTTTGGAGTTGAAGGTGTTCAACCCAGGGCATGACGGGAAAGTGACTAAGCGATATAGGTTCGTCTAGGGTTCGGGCCAGGCCGAGCCAACAACACCGGATTGAGTTTTATTGGACGTATGTCGAGAAAACCTCCTGTTTCGGGTGTATGGGCGTTCAAGACAGTAGGCGACTAGTGGTTGTAAGGATTGTTCGGGGCTTGGGCAAATCATATGAGCTATAGTCGGTGAACCTCGACCGCTGGCAAGAAAGTCGGGATGGGGTGTCACAAGTTAGTAGGAAGAAACGCAAGTCCTGTATTTCGGTGTGAATTACAAATGGACATAGTAAAAATCAAGTAATTGGTTTTTATGGTGGCAGTGCGGATCCTTTGATCCAGAACTGTCCACACAACAATCAAGTGGTCAAAAATAAAATATGATAGCAATACAAACCGCCAGTCCTCTGTTGTGAGGCGTGCACAATTCCTCGGTTATGAGGCGTGTACAAGGTGTGCATGAGTTTTTATAGAGGCGGGTACAGGTCCTCTGTTGTGAGGCGTGCCAAAATGCCAAGTAGCAATACACACCACGGCGGGTACAGGTCTTCTGTTGTGAGGCGTGCCGGAGCGCTAAGGGTGTTCAAGCTATCAAATGGTAGTTCAAACCATAGCGTGCACAGGTCCTCTGTTGTGAGGCCTGCGGAAACGCAAGGTGTATACGAACTATCTAATTCATCGAACCACAGTGTGCACTGATATACTGATTATTTTACCATTTTCTTACCCTGTTTATCGATGTTCCCAGGGTGTTTTTTTTTCTTTTGTTTATTTATTAGAACTTTTAATCCAGAAACAAAGGAAGGGAGCCAATGAGGAAAATACAAGAAATCAGCTCTTAAAGGATTAAGGATGCATTCGGAGGCTTAAGTGCCCTGAACGCAACCGAGACTAGAAGATTTCTGAAGACCTTTTATGGGACCCTTCCCTGAGTCTAGAATGCATAGTTGCAGTCAACTACGTCTCCAAATGGGTAGAAGCAATACCTTGCAAAGAAAGTGATACTAAATCTGTGATAAAAATGTTTAAATCCATCATCTTCCCACGATTCGGAGTTCCCCGAATTGTGGTGAGTGATGGTGGTTCTCATTTCATCAACAGAGTATTTGCAAATCCGGAGTTCCCCGAATTGTGGTGAGTGATGGTGGTTCTCATTTCATCAACAGAGTATTTGCAAATCTACTGAGTAAGAGTGGTGTCCGACACAAAGTTGCAACTCCCTATCACCCACATACAAGCAGTCAAGTAGAAATTTCTAACAGAGAAATCAAGAGCATACTGTAGAAAACAGTCAACTCTTCTAGAAAGGATTGGTTCTTTAAACTGGATGATGCGTTATGGGCAAATAGAACAGCTTTTAAAACACCACTTGGTACTACCCCGTTCCGTTTTGTGTGTGGTAAAGCATGTCACCTTCCAGTAGAGCTAGAGTATAAAGCCGCGTGGGCGCTTAAGTCCCTGAATTTTGATGTCAAATCGGTCGCTGAGCGACGTCTTATCCAACTTAACGAGCTTGACGAAATTATGCATTTAGCTTATGAGAATTCCAGAATCTACAAGGAGCGAACCAAAGCGTATCATGACAAGAAGATTCTTCAAAAGAAGTTCGCACCAAACGATCTAGTCCTTCTGTACAATTCTCGTCTTAAGCTATTTCTTGGAAAACTTAAGTCACGATGGACTGGTCCCTACACTATTAAAACAGTTCGTCCGTACGGTGCTGTTGTCTTGTGGACTTTCTCTGGAGGCGAATTTGTAGTCAATGGTCAGCGTTTGAAGCCATATCTCGCTAATGTAGATCATTATGACTATTAAAAACTATTAAACAGTTCGTCCGTACGGTGCTGTTGTCTTGTGGACTTTCTCTGGAGGCGAATTTGTAGTCAATGGTCAGCGTTTGAAGCCATATCTCGCTAATGTAGATCATTATGACTATTAAAAGATCTACCTCCACGATCCTCCTCAACCAGGTTGACATGAACTGCGTCTAGCTGAAAGACGTTAGGGAGGCACTTCGTACCATTCTAATCACGTTTCCTATTTTGCAGGTTTTATTTATAGTGTTCTTCTTGAAAAATTTTTGAAACAAAATAAAAAATTGCTTTTTCTTTTTCAAATAAGGGTTTTTAATAAAATCCATGGTTTTTGAAATCAAAATCTTTTATAAAAATTTTAATTTTCCGCTTTGTTTTTGAATTTTCAAGTTTGCTTCNNNGCGTATAAACCCGTAAGCTGCTAATGTTCAATTGACCTGTCCATAAAAGAACAAAGCCAAAAAAGCTAAGTTCTAATCCTTGGAAAGAGACCCGACAGTGAAAAAAAAAAAAACGTTTTTGAGTAATAAAATCTGTCAAGGGTCTCTAAAAAGCGTGAATATCATTAAGTAAGGTGCCGAATTTTTGATGGCTACAACCGTCGGAATT
>CM071717.1:51341134-51352027 GCA_036630335.1 Physaria fendleri | reverse complement strand
CGTGTTATGGATAATAGTGGAGTAATATTATGTTATTTGATAGCTATGTTCATCAAATAGTTGGTCAATCTGCTGCTTCTGACCTATTAAATGGTTCATATGTTGAGGTACTTTATGAAATTTAAACTGAATTATATTGACATTTATATGTTAATTTATACATATTTTTTTCTTTTATTTAATTAATTTTATCTGTTTAAATTTTGTAGATCGAAGATCCAGAAGCATTGCCAGATGTTATCAAAACCATTGTTGGAAAAACTTTTCAGTTTGTTTTATCTGTTGAAAATGATAACATCTTTCATCATAACGACGTTTACAAAGTGAGTAAGACATTTATATGTTAATTTATACATATTTTTTTCTTTTATTTAATTAATTTTATCTGTTTAAATTTTGTAGATCGAAGATCCAGAAGCATTGCCAGATGTTATCAAAACCATTGTTGGAAAAACTTTTCAGTTTGTTTTATCTGTTGAAAATGATAACATCTTTCATCATAACGACGTTTACAAAGTGAGTAAGGTTTTACCAGCAAATATGGACGATGATGATATTGTGAAAAGTGATTCTTTTATATCAAAAGATGCATCATCATTATGTTCATTTGATCAGGTACTTTTTTCTTATTTTTAAATTAGCTTAATGGCTTAAAATTCTAACAACCATAACATTTATCCTTAATTTTCAGGCGTTGGCGATGAATTTTGCTTCAACACCAACATCTAAAAGGAAAAATGATGCAATATATGAATCTGATCAAACATCAACAACCAAAAAAAAATTTGTTAATCGATTGAGTTATGTTGTTTTGGATGATGATCTTCAAGAGCACAAAAGTACTTCAAATGTGGAAGAAAACTCATCCTTCAATCAAATTGAGGACAATGGAGATATCCAAAATTTGAAGACATCTGCTATGGAAAATTTTTAATGGAAGAAAATTAAACTTGGAAAAATAGTTTTCTTTTTGCTTAAACTAATTATCATTTCGCAATATTTGTTTGGTGTTTTTTCCTCATATATTTTTTTACGTTTTTAAATGAAATTCGTTTTTAACGTTTTTTTTTTTAATGGAAGAAAATTAAACTTGGAAAAATAGTTTTCTTTTTGCTTAAACTAATTATCATTTCGCAATATTTGTTTGGTGTTTTTTCCTCATATATTTTTTTACGTTTTTAAATGAAATTCGTTTTTAACGTTTTTTCCTCAATTCGTAGAGTAAAGATGCTTAGGACATTATTAAAATAAAACCATATTGATGTTTGCTCGAGCATTAGGCACTAATTGAGAGGATATTTGATTTTGATCTTCGAATATTGTATTAAAGAGAAAATGATGATCTTGAATTGATTATCTTTCTAATTAAAATAACTAGGTTGTTGACCCGCACTACGTGCGGGTTTAATTTCATATAGTTATTTGAAATACGAAACACGCAAATGAATTATAGATGTTTTACGTATATTATTTACACAGAAGATTAGTACGAACCAATATAAACCGGAAGGTAAGATGACGACTTATTGAAAAGATTAGTTGTCTAGTCTATCCTATTATCTATATTTAAGAAATTTAAAAGAAATTTAAAAGTAACTCAACATATAATATAGTTATTTCTATTTTTTTTCAAGTAACTCAACATAGAAAATAGTTATTTATATGTGGCAATCATCTAAGTATAATATTGTCCTTCACAGTATTCGAGCAATCTTCAAGTCTACGTAGTGTCTTCAACTTGCGAGACTGTCTAAGAGTTTCTGACTTTTTTTCCAAAATCCACTTGCCAATCTTCGCTGGGTGGTGCACCTCAAGGTTATGTCCACATCTCATCAATCTCATCATTTGGAAACTTGTGCTTTTTCTCTTTCCCATTACAACTACTTTGATCTTCTCCTTCTTCCACTTCTTTCCAACCTTATCATCATAATCACTACCACCTTCTCATCTTCCTCCCATGAACTCATCAAACTCCACATATTCTGCATATTTTTACTCCACAACTACATAAAATCATTGTGGGTAGAAGCACTCAACATATTGGGTTTTGCATGTTTTATAATTTTGCCATAAAATATCTAATTATGATCCTAAAAATCTATTAAAAAGTAACTCAAAATATAAAATCGACCAACCTCGCTATTTACAAAATATTTCTTCTTTCTAGTCAACCACCATAAAACAATGTCAAGATTTTGAGTAAGTGGCTCAAGGACAAAATAAATATAGAAATAGTAAATGGCTCAAGATGTTGAAACACTTAGGAAAGTGCGTTCTCTTTTTCATGAATAGAGATTTGACGCTGTACAATTCATTGAGTTTACCAACATTGAAGTGTTTAGAAGTTGAGAAGAGAGATTTGACGCTGTACAATTCATTGAGTTTACCAACATTGAAGTGTTTAGAAGTTGAGAAGGTGAAATGAGAGTTACCTTCACCACAAGGTACCTTTCTGGTAGCGATTTTAAAAACTTTGGTGGGCATTCTCTAAGCTCCTTCAACTCTAAGTCTCTTGTCCTTAGCTCCTCGAACCAAGTCAGTGCATACTAATCAAACAAAATCATGAGAGAGAGATCATAATATTCAGTATTGAACCCTCTTTAGCTCCATGAATCCATTCTTATCTCAGATAAAGTAACACCAATCAAATACACTACATCAATCCAAAAACCAATTTGTAATCTTGCCGCAATTAGGATTGACAGGATTTTAAGATTTCTAGCTGTGAACAAAATGATTCCCTAGAACTAAAGACAACTAATAAATTCACGATGGAGAATGTAGGCAAATAGATCAAACATTTTTCCTTTTTCCTAATATCGTTTGATGTGAGTGTGATCCCTGATCTGCTCAGGGAGCTGCTCTAAATGGGCTTCTTCCTAATATCGTTTGATGTGAGTGTGATCCCTGATCTGCTCAGGGAGCTGCTCTAAATGGGCTTCATTGCTTGATTATTTACATCATTGCTTAATCTTATGAATCGTAATTTTACCTTCTCAGCCATTAACTCAATTAAATTACCAAATATTAGTATCAAGATCATTACCACATTCTACACGACATTTTCCAGTGTCCAAATACTCCTCAATCCTTAAGCCAAGTACAAATACTTGAATACTAAGATTGTTCATCCATATCAATATAATAAATGCTATTCGAAATTAGAAATGAAATCTAGCTAAACCGACAAACTACCATATCATAGACTACCCAAATCATTAAAAATTCATCCCAATCTTATAAACTATATAACAATAGAATACATATCGAGAAGTACAATCTTTAAAGCTTCTTTTTAAGTTTTTTTCATTCATACTTGCTACAGATTCGTCTATCTCATAAGAGCTTCTTTTCCAAGCTGGTGTAACCTTGCTACATATTCGTCTCTTAGGATCATCTCATAAAGTTTGTGCTTCGTAACTTCGGTTTCACCGGTTCCTTTTTAAGATAATTGTTCCAAATAAAATCAAATGGGTAAGTAACAAAGCAAAGACATGGCTTTGGTGATGATTTATTGGCATGAGCAGAGCAACACCGCGATTCATAACAGAAAATCTATTCATTAGTGTTTGTTTTGATCCATATAATTTATATACATTAATTACATGAATTATTTATTTATCAATTATGCTTTAATGTTAAAAAAAAAAAGTTGATGATGCGGAAAGCCTAGAATTTGAGAGTGAACTATTTTATTATTATTTTTATATATTTTCAAATTTGATATTTTTATCAAAAGATGAGAGCGATATAAATAAAAGAACGATTTTTTTAACAAAAAAAAAGATATAAATAAAAGAACGATGAAGAATAAGATGATTCATGGGAGAAGTTAAAAGAACAATTTCATATACTATTTGTTTTCCTTTTTTTAAAAATTAAATTATGAAACTTTTGTAATTTACTTATTTTCACTACTATATTTTAGTGGAGAAAAACATAGAGATTTTGTTTATAACTTTTAAACTTCTTATCTGGGTACGTGTTATTGCTTTGAAAAGTTTATTATTAGGAAAATGTGTATTAACTAATTTTTTTACTAATCTTAATATGTTTTAATGGAGATAATAGATTTGTACATGACTTTTAAGTTTCATATGCTTATGATTTTGTGAGATTTATTTGCAAGATTTAACAATTTCATCTACGATTCGTTTTCCTTTTTTTAAAAAAAATTAAATTATGAAACTTTTGTGATTTACTTATTTTTACTACTATATTTTAGTGGAGAAAAACATAGAGAATCCATGACAAAAAAAAAAAAAACACAAAAAAAAAAAAAACATAGAGAATTTGTATATAACTTTTAAACTTCTTATGTGTGTACCGTGTTTGCTTTGAAAAGTTTATGATTAAGAAAGTGTGTACTAACTCCCATTCTCACCATTCTCGCCTTGAAGGTTCTGAACATTCTCAAACCAGTAAGTCAGCCAGGAGCCCCATTCAGGATCTACCTCCTCATTTACGGCCCTATATGAGGACTGAGGAAGAAGTACGAGCAGAAGTTATGAAAGCTGCGCTCCAATACACAAACTGCAAGGATCCGACCGAGACGGCAGCGAGAAATGCAAGGATGATGACCCCTGACACTGGAGAAATTATTGAAAAGTCAATACAAGGTATTTTAGCAGCAGAGGCAGCGGCACTAATACAAGCTGCACATCTAGCTCAGGCTGCACAACAAAGCTACATACCTGTGACAGAGGAACAATTCACAGGATTTCAACAAACTTCTAACCTGGCAGGTGGAACTCTGAACCCTGAACAGGCTGACAGGGCCTCTGTTGCCCCTCCACTCACAGTACGGGATACACAGCTGCAAGAACAAATCTCTAGGACTGAAATACCAGCTTCCCCACCAAGATTGGCAGATAAAAGCTCGGATCAGTCAGCTAGACCCATATTGGATCCTAAAGCACCTGCAAAGAAAAGAAGAGGAAGACCACCATTGCATAAGAGTCCTCTGAGATTAGCAGGAATCAAAACTAGTAAAAGAAATGCTCTAGCCATTCAGAGTTCTCCCAAACCAAGGACTGATTCTGAGAGAAGAAGACCCACAAATCTTGAGGCATCTCCCAAACCAAGGACTGATTCTGAGAGAAGAAGACCCACAAATCTTGAGGCATCTGGACCATCATCTTCTAGACCCCCTCCAAAACGTTCACTAATCCCAGCTATTACAAAACAAAAGGTGGATTTTCGGGACGATCCAGACTCTCTTCCTTAAATATAATGAGCTGGAACTGTTGTGGGTTAGGGGGTTCCACAACAGTTTGCCGGCTCCGGAAATTGATTAAATCTTTTTCTCCTGACATACTCTTCCTCATGGAAACTAAAAACCCCGACGCAGAAGTCTTCAAAAAAATTCAGTGGCTGCAATATCCTCATTCAAAACTTGTTCCTCCTAACAGCCCGGGCAGCGGTGGTCTGGCCCTGTTTTGGAAAAATCATATTGAGCTTACGGTCAATGAGGGCAATAAAGACTTCATAGATACACAAATCAGGGCTGAAGGGAAATCTTTCTTTGCAACCTTCTTATACGGTGAACCTGATAGAACAAAGAGGAAAGATCTGTGGACCAGACTTACCGCACTCGGAACGCTTCGAGATTCTCCTTGGTTTCTGACTGGCGACTTCAATGATATAATCTGCTCAGAAGAGAAAAAAGGAGGAGTAGTTAGAGCTGAGAATTCATACACAGATATTAGATCGTTTATGGCAGAATGCGATCTTTATGATCTAAGTCACGCAGGGAATTTCTTATCTTGGAGAGGCTACAGATATGAACACCTAGTATTCTGCAGGCTGGATAGGTCTATGTCCAATGGAGCATGGGCGGAACAATATCCTCAGGCATATTGTGAGTATCTTCGGTTTGAAGGGTCAGATCACCGACCTCTTCTAACGTGTATGAATCTAAACAAAAAGTCAAGGAAAGGAATCTTCAGATACAATAGAAGACTAAGGCATAACCCTGAAGTTACAAAATTGATAAAGGATGCTTGGAGTTTCAGCAAAACAGAATCGGTTGAGGAAAAAATTTCTAGATGCCGCTGGGAAATTATAACTTGGTCAAAGCTAAATCAACAGAACAGCCAAAAGCTAATCTGTGAGTATCAAAGCTGTTTGGAGGAGGCCCTATCTAATACCATCCCAGACCAACAAGCCATATCTGAACTACAAAGAAAACTCAAAGAGGTACCATCCCAGACCAACAAGCCATATCTGAACTACAAAGAAAACTCAAAGAGGCTTACCAGGCAGAGGAAGAGTTCTGGAAACAGCGCAGCAGACAAGCGTGGTTGTCTTTGGGAGACAAAAACACCGGATATTTCCACGCTACTACAAGGCAGAGATCAATCATAAACAAGTTCGCAGTTATTGAGAATGAAGAAGGAAACAAAGTATATGAGGAGAAAGAAATAATCAAAGTAATCACCAAGTATTTCAACAATCTATTTACTCTCAACCCTGCGAGAATCTGGATCTTATCCAGGAAGTGATCAAGCCGTGCATATCCCAAGAAGTTAACTCGAAGCTAATAGCTACACCCACCTTGGCAGAGGTTAAAGAAGCATGCGAGAAAGAAATAATCAAAGTAATCACCAAGTATTTCAACAATCTATTTACTCTCAACCCTGCGAGAATCTGGATCTTATCCAGGAAGTGATCAAGCCGTGCATATCCCAAGAAGTTAACTCGAAGCTAATAGCTACACCCACCTTGGCAGAGGTTAAAGAAGCATGCTTCTCTATACATGCTGATAAGGCGCCCGGCCCGGATGGTTTCCCGGCTAGCTTCTTCCACACCAACTGGGACACAGTGGGATCACAGATTACCTCAGAAATTCAAAGCTTCTTCGACAGTGCAGTTCAAAGCTTCTTCGACAGTGCAGTTCTGCCGCCAAAAATGAACCAAACTCACATCAGACTAATACCCAAAGTCCAAAGTCCAAAGAAGCTAACAGAGTACAGACCTATAGCACTTTGCTCTGTCTATTACAAAATCATTTCAAAGCTGCTGGCCAAAAGAGTTCAACCAGTACTTGAGAATATCATTTCTGAGAATCAATCAGCGTTTGTTCCTAAAAGAGCTATTTCAGACAACGTTCTTATAACTCATGAGGTTTGTTCCTAAAAGAGCTATTTCAGACAACGTTCTTATAACTCATGAGGCTCTACATTATCTAAAGAACTCGGGAGCAAAGAAGAGGTGCTATATGGCTGTCAAAACAGATATGAGTAAAGCCTACGACAGAGTAGAATGGAGTTTCATGCAGAGAATTATGGAACAAATGGGTTTCCATCAAATGTGGATCAAGTGGATCATGCAATGTATTTCTACGGTTTCATATACCTTTCTTATCAATGGAACAGTGCAAGGAGAAGTATTACCTCATCGTGGCTTGAGACAAGGAGACCCCCTGTCTCCCTACCTCTTCATCCTATGCAGCGAATTCCTATCGGGGTTATGCAGTTCAGCTCAGAACAACGGCTCTTTACAGGGTCTCCGCGTTTCGAAGAGCAGCCCGCGGGTGAATCATCTGCTATTTGCAGATGACACCATGTTCTTCACTAGGTCAGACCCAGAGAGTTGCAAATCCCTCCTGAATATCTTGAAGATCTATGAAAGCTGTTCAGGACAAACAATAAACAAGCAAAAGTCAGCTATCATATTTTCCTCCAAAACACCAGATCAGATCAAACAAGAAGCTAAAGATATGCTGGGGATTCAATCTGTTGAGGTATGGGAAAATATCTTGGACTTCCTGAGATGTTTGGCAGGAAAAAAAGAGACCTTTTCAATAACATCATAGACAAGATAAGGCAAAAGACAATAAAACTGGTCAACACGATTTCTATCCCCCGCAGGAAAAACAACATTGTTAAAAACGGTGCTAGCTGCCATGCCTACATACACTATGACTTGTTTCAAACTGCCTCAATCCTTATGCAGACGTATCCAATCAGCCCTAACTAGGTTCTGGTGGGATAATACAAGGGATAAAAGAAAGATGTGCTGGGTTTCTTGGCAGAAGCTATCGGATTCAAAACGAGATGGAGGACTCGGATTCAGGGATATTCAACATTTCAATGATGCTCTTTTAGCAAAACTCAGCTATCGGATTCAAAACGAGATGGAGGACTCGGATTCAGGGATATTCAACATTTCAATGATGCTCTTTTAGCAAAACTCAGTTGGCGGATAATTTCAAAACCTACCTGTCTTTTAGCAAGGATTCTGCTGGGGAAATATTGTAAAGACAGAAATTTCTTGGAGTGCTCAGCTCCTGCCTCGGCTTCCCACGGATGGAGAGGCATCTGTATTGGGAAAGAAGTGATCAAACCGCAGCTGGCAAAAGTGATAGGAACGGGAGTAGATACCTCAATCTGGTATGATGATTGGTTATCCCTTTCGGAACCCTCAAGACCTTTGGGACCAGCCACGGAGGAGTCTCAATACCTATCAGTTTCCCACCTCATTTGTCCAACTTCTTTGGAATGGAATAAAGAGAAAATAAGGCTGCTGCTACCGGAGTACGAGAAGCAGATTTTGAGTATAAGACCTAGCAAGCATGGAGCAGCAGATAAGTTTGTCTGGTTAGGGTAAAAAACTGGTGAATATAGCACCAAAATTGGGTACCACAACAGCAAACAACAAGAAAAAGATCATTCAGACCCTTCACAAACAACCATCAATTGGAATAAGCAAGTACAAGTAAAAAGATCATTCAGACCCTTCACAAACAACCATCAATTGGAATAAGCAAGTATGGAATCTACGAACCTTACCAAAGTGCAAATTTTTCCTCTGGAAAGTGTTGAGAAACGCTCTCCCTTTGGGTGAAAATTTAAGAGCTAGAGGTATAAATGCGGAGGCATATTGTCCTCACTGTGGACATGAGGAAACTGCGACACATCTTCTATTCCATTGCCACATTGCCTCCCAGGTATGGAACCTAACTCCTACCAAAGATCATATTCGACTGGATCAGATAGAGACCATTTCACAGGGGATTGAAGAGATGAACAGAATGATATCCTTACCTCCAATTGGGCTCGGCTTTGGTGATCTCTCACCTTCTATTTGTTGGTATCTCTGGACTGCTAGAAATAAACGGATTTTTGAGAATAAGCAACCAGTGGTACAGGAGATCCTCAATCAGGCAATAATGCAGGCCAAAGAATGGGCTCAAGCTCAAGCAACAATTCCGAAATCCTCTCCAGAGAAGCACATAAGATCAACTACCTGCCTTAATGAAATTCCGATCCAAGCAAAGATATTCAGTGATGCTTCATGGTCATCGGAGTCCCAAAAGGCTGGACTTGGTTGGGTGATAAATTCGATCAATATCAGGCTCCGAGACCAAGGTTCGACTTCGATGGACCAGACTTCGATGGACCACGTTTCTTCTCCGTTTGTTGCTGAAGCTTTGGCGGTGTACTTTGCGCTGCGATCGGCACTGGATCGAGGACTAAATTCCGTGACAATCGCCTCTGACTCCTATAATCTGGTAAGGGCGCTTCAATTGAATTCTCCACTGGTGGAGATTTATGGAATTCAACATGATATTCTGGCTTTATCTTCGCTATTTCGCATCTGTCATTTCTCTTATGTTTCACGTACTCAAAACAATTTGGCTGATGGGCTGGCTCGTCAAGCCCGTTTAGCACCACCTTTGTAATTCAGTTTTTAAGAGAATCGAATATTTCAGTTCAAAAAAAAAAAAAGAAAGTGTGTACTAACTAATTTTTTTACTAATTTTAATATGTTTTAATGGAGAGAAACATTTATAGATTTGTACATGACTTTTAAGTTTCATATGTTTATGATTTTGTGAGATTTATTTGAAAAATTTATTATCAATAGTTAATGATGTGGACACTCTAAAATTTGAGAATGAACTCCCCTATTATATATATAGATTTTAAATAAAATATATGAGTATTTTTATGAAAATATTGTAAATTTGTAATAGATAAATCCAATAATGATATAAACGTTGTTGCCACTGTAACATTTAAATTTGAACAAAACAAAGCAATTTTTAAAAAAAGAATTTTATCAATATCTATGTAGTGATATTAAATTCATTGCCATGGTCAAAAAAAAAAAAAAATATCTATGTAGTGATATTAAATTCATTGCCATGGTCAAAAAAAAAAAAAAACAAATAGCACGATTGGTTAGAATTTATATTTACACACATATATATATATATATTTTCTGAATCAAGCAATTAAAAAATTTCACGATTGGCATTGACAAAAAAAAAAAAATGAAAATCACGATTCATCCCTAACAGATAATTGAACTCTTTCAGTGATATTAGATTTAATATCAACAACATCAAATATTCACGGGATATTAATGTTAAAGAATCCCTATATATTATTTGGGAACCAAAAACGCTGACGTGTCATCACCAGAATCATCCTCACATATCTTATTTACAAGTATGCCATTATGATTTAATTATTAGGATAAAATATCAAATATATCATTACAAATATTATTTTATTAATTTTAAAATAATTACAACAATCAATAATTTTAATTTTTAGAAAAATACTTTTATCATCGCTGTTTATGCCGCCATTATCACTGTCTGAAGCTCCATCGTCATCTCCTTCACCGGCGTCCTCATTATCAACAGCAGCTTCAGAATCGTAAGCAAAATCAGGATCGTCGGGGTCAGATGGATCGGAATTAACCATTTTTTCTTACGGATTCGACAAGAACGGAGAGAATTCTGAAGAACACAAAATCGCACCTTCGATTAAGAGTGAATGAGTTTAAGAGGGAAAATTTAGGGTTTATAAGATTTCGGTTTATCGGTTTAATTTGTTGGTATAATTACGAAATTTCGTAAATTAATCCAGGTTCAATTAC
>CM071717.1:51327040-51337946 GCA_036630335.1 Physaria fendleri | reverse complement strand
AATTTTAGGCTAACAGAGTATATTTGTGGGTTAACTTTTTTAACGGAATGGTTTTGTGGGATTTTAAAGGCACGGGTACTATGTTTAGGCTGTAATTTTCCCCGTTGACTATTATGTGGGCTGTTTTAGGCCGTTTTTCCCCACTCGATCAGCTCGACATATGACCTATTATCGAATCTTTCTTGTAAATTGACAACATGTAAAAACGCTAATTATTTCCAATACGCTTGCTTGTTAGATTTTTTCACCAAATCAGATTTGAATTATAATAAATCAACGTAAACAGTTTTATATGAAGGAAAATGCAATTATTAATAAAGTTTATATACTAAAATCATTAGAAAAAGTTTTAAATTGGGAAAACGGATTATTTGGATATAATAGAAGGGGGTTGGGCGATCCGATTAAATAATGTTAAGGATCATACAAACGACTACAAACTTAGATTGCTAGTAACAATTGTGATGGAATATTTTTTTTCTTCAAACTAGACGTTTTTTTTTATGAGATTTTAGGAAAAAACACGATTTTAAGAAAACTATAATTATATCTTTTGTTTATTAATTATACATGTTACTCAAAAAATTCAGCCAATAACATTTCAGGTGTAATCATAATTAATGTTTCTCATCAAATATTTTTTAATATAACTAAAGAAAAACCAATAAATTTGCATAGAAAATAGTTAAAACCCAAATAATTTGAAACAAAACTAAAATTCTAAAACCCCAAATAATTTGAAATAGAGGAAGTATTATACAAACAAACCATAGTTCTGATAATAAGCATTCATCACAAATTATCAGTATAAGGTAGAAAGCAGGATCTAACGGGTAAGATCCGGCTACAATCAACTCCTTTAGATCCAGTATTAGTATTTGTTTATAGTTATAGCTAGCTAACACCATTTCTTGGAACTCATAACAACATGGAGGTGGTTGATCGTAATGGAAGACAAAAAAGATGATAAGGATTGTCAAAAGCGATGGCATATTGAATTTTTTTTGTTTAAAATCAAATGATGATATTCAACTAGTTTTTCTATTAAAAAAAAATATGTGTGAACATGTTAATTAGTTAATGGCGATTGAATGTTTTACGTTTTATTATATATATTTTATTTTATTTTTTGTCAAGGACGTTTTATGGAGTATATTATAGATTTTCAGAAGATAGATTACAAATGAATTAACATTATTGGAAATCATGTGTTTACATGTATCGGAATGTGCTCTTCATGCATGCATGTGAGTATACAATTAAACCTTCCCCAAAAAAAAATTAATCAAAATATAATAAAATGCATGTGATTATAAATTTTTAATGGCAGCTCATTTTAGTTATGTATTCACATATGGCTACGTACGTAACCCGTAAAGTATAAGAACATACATACCTATAGGCTATAGTCATAAAATTAACACTTCAAATTTGGGGAATCTAAAATCTTTAAAATAAAAACTAAACGCCAATTGCTGGTATATAAAATGTTGAAAATCTAGACTATCTAGAAGGTGTGAAAAAATTCGATTAAAAAATGAGAGTGACAACATCTTCTTTTTTATAATTTCCTAGAAAGGAGGGAGTCATGTTTGGCTGGATCTCACCTAATATCTCACATTCCCATACCTTCTTCCTCTTCTTCCGCACATGATTCTCTTTTCTTATTTATTTTACATTTCTATTATTCTTTTCTTTAATTGTTTTTTCTTTTGATATGATAATCTGTCTCCCAAACTAATTTTTGTCTTCTTCTTCTTTTTATTGTTCTCATGTCGACCAAACATTATCTCTTGGACAACAAAAATTTATGAAATAATATTTTGCTTTGCCTTAAAACCATACTCATAAATGTTTTAACTGAGACTCATGGGTATGTCTATATTTGTTTTGGTTAAAATGTATAAAGTTATAGTATATGATGTAATAAATGTCTCTATCATGTTATATAAATTAGGTAAAGTCAATTATTTTTGGGTACACAATATGGTTATAATGATAGATTTCGCCACCTACTTGCATAAAACATGTCACATGTCTTCTCCCTTATCTTATTCACTTTTTATATTAATATCTTCAATCAGCTTCTTCTTTCACATTCCTTGTCTTGTTTGCCTTCATATGTAGTTATATAATTCTCCCATAATTAATTAAGTTGACACTGTATTTCTCAACAATTGTTCAATTAAAGAAAGATTATTTTTGAATATAAGTTCCTTTATTAAAATTACAATTATCATGGATTATGGAATTTGTTCCAAAAAGTATATAGTACATGAGATATTTGTTGTAAGTTGCTAGTTGCTTACTATATGGTCCCCATTTTCACCTACCAAAAAGTATATAGTACATGAGATATTTGTTGTAAGTTGCTAGTTGCTTACTATATGGTCCCCATTTTCACCTAACTCAAGTTTCTAGAAGTCTTTGCATATATACAACACCTATCTACTTGCCAAAAGAATACAAGATCTATCTATATCTACATGTAAAAAATGGATAAGGGTTAATCCATAAGAGTCCAATGTATACCAAACCATGTTCACATTTTTCACTCCTAGTCGTTTTTTTATCGAATAAAGTTACAAACTTATACGTCACGTTAAACTACATGGCAGCAAAGGTTACCCCCGCTTGTTCTCACCTCTCGAAGTGGAAGCTACAGTTTTAGTGTGGGCAGTTAATTGCATGTGGAACATGGGATATGACAATGTCATTTTTGAGACTGATTCTTTATTGCTTATTAAGACTTTGCAGTCCCCTGAAGAGTGGTCGCGACTCACCTCATTTACGACCGAAATACAAGGTATTCTCTCACGAAGGCCTTAGAACGTGCAGTTTCTACATGTTAGTCGTAAAAGGAACGTAGCTGCAGATTCTTTGGCAAAAAACGCTTTATCTTTTCCAATTTATTTTGGTCATATTGACAATTTTACACGAAGGCCTTAGAACGTGCAGTTTCTACATGTTAGTCGTAAAAGGAACGTAGCTGCAGATTCTTTGGCAAAAAACGCTTTATCTTTTCCAATTTATTTTGGTCATATTGACAATTTTATTTATGTTTGACTCCAGCCTTTTCTGGAGGTTTAACACTATTGGTTTTATTATGAAAGTTTAGTCGAAAAAAAAAAAAAAAGACCCTAATAAAACAGTTATATGCTATACAAACTTTTAACAGAATTTAATGCTTCTGTAATGCTTCTGTATTTTATAATAGTAATTTGGAAACCAAGTTAGTACATTTTTATAGTGGAGGAATTAGGAATATACTTATATTTTGATGAAAAATATTATTTATCGTGATTTTTTTTTTCATCAAAAGGGAAAGATGTATATGAACAAAGCCAAAAAGAAACTAAAGTAACTATGACAGAAAAAAAAAAAGAGAAACTAAAGTAAATAGTTTCTATAATTATCCAAAACGACCATACAAATTAAAATTATATAAAACCCCATTTTTTGGGATTTTTTTTTTTGATTATTTGAAAAACTTTTACAACAGTGACAAACTCGTCGCCATAACCTGATCCCGCCACGGCTTCGAATCAGCTGATGACCCGGCTCCAACAACCCGCCCCGACCCGGAACCAAACCCAAGAGTTAACTCCAAATTAATTCCTGAATTATCACTGTAATTATTGGCCACTCCTCCGGACATGACACCATCTTCACAAGCTCCAAACTGTCGGTAAAGAAAGCCACCGAGGCGTACTGATTTGAAGCCATCCATTCCATTGCTCCAAACTGTCGGTAATGCTTCTGTATTTTATAATAGTAATTTGGAAACCAATAGTACATTTTTATAGTGGATGAATTAGGAATATATTTATATTTTGATGAAAAATATTATTTATCGTGATTTTTTTTTTCATCAAAAGGGAAAGATGTATATGAACAAAGCCAAAAAGAAACTAAAGTAACTATGACAGAAAAAAAAAAAGAGAAACTAAAGTAAATAGTTTCTATAATTATCCAAAACGACCATACAAATTAAAATTATATAAAACCCCATTTTTTGGGATTTTTTTTTTTATACAAATTAAAATTATATAAAACCCCATTTTTTGGGATTTTTTTTTTTTTGATTATTTGAAAAACTTTTACAACAGTGACAAACTCGTCGCCATCATCTGATCCCGCCACGGCTTCGAATCAGCTGATGACCCGGCTCCAACTACCCGCCCCGACCCGGAACCAAAACCAAGAGTTAACTCCAAATTAATTCCTGAATTATCACTGTAATTATAACACTCTCCTCGGAGATCTTCATCCGTCGTCGTTCCGCTAGTGGAAGCTCCGTTATCGGAGAGATTTTCCGATTTAGGTTTAACGGCCGAGTTTGAGAGAGAGTACTCAACGGCGTTGTTTTGAATAGGAACCACAACAGCCTGAGACGGTATCGTTTTGGTATCTTTGATCGGACGATGAGTTTGTGGATCAATCCCATGACTAAGTAGCTTCCTTTTTATATGAGTGTTCCAATAATTCTTGATTTCATTATCTGTTCTTCCTGGTAATCTTCCAGCTATCATTTATATGAGTGTTCCAATAATTCTTGATTTCATTATCTGTTCTTCCTGGTAATCTTCCAGCTATCAATGACCATCTGATTAAACAAATTTCATAATTCAAATCAATAACAAATAAATAAAAGTTAAAAACTCTGTTTTTACTTTCACTCTGTTTCATAAAAACTCTGTTTTTATTTTCTCTCTTTTTTCCCGGAAAATATCAAAGAAGAAACGAGAGTATGAAAAAAAACGTAACCCTGTTTCTATTTTCTCTCAGTTTCCACGAAAGTTGAAATCTTTTTAAGATAAAAGAAGAGAGGGAAGAGAGAGATTCGTACTTGTTACCGAGTAAGCTATGGAGTTTGATGATGGTTTGATCTTCATCATGAGTAAAATTACCACGTTTAAGATCAGGACGAAGGTAATTAATCCATCTCAATCTACAACTTTTACCTCATGAGTAAAATTACCACGTTTAAGATCAGGACGAAGGTAATTAATCCATCTCAATCTACAACTTTTACCACAACGCAACAATCCAGCAGATTTGGGAAGAGAACGCCAACAACCTTCACCATGATTACGAATATAATCGATGAGACGTTGATCTTCTTCTTTAGTCCAAGCTCCTTTGTTTGTGTGAGCTTTTTCGCAACAAGGAGATCTTCCCATGGTGATAAATGAAGATGGTGTAAGAGAAATTTTTCGCAACAAGGAGATCTTCCCATGGTGATAAATGAAGATGGTGTAAGAGAAAGAGAACAAAAGATGTGAGAAGAGCTTAGGGTTATATAAAAAAGAAAAGAGGAGTTGTCTTTTGACTAAGTTTGGTAACATACATGTGACTGTATGAAATAAAGTGAGGCTGTGCTTTGCTGTCTTGTGTGGGGATTAGGTTGGTAAGTATACCTTCTTCTTTTCTTTTTCTCTTTTCATTTTTCTTGTCTCCTCCTTACCTTTTCTCCTTAGATTTTGCTTTTTGTTTTTCTTTGTTCAGTCTCTTTTTCTACTTATAATTAGTTGGGAGTTGAGATATACAAAGCAAACTATTCCAAATTTTACTTCAATATATGATACAAAGGATTTTTTAGTAGTTTAACATGGGTAGTGGCAAATAAATTAATTTGAGTTGATTATTTGAGAATGTGACTATAGGTTTTGACTTTATAATCTAAATTACAATAGATTAAGGTTTTTGATGTTTTATTAGCTTTTAGAAGAAGGCTATAAACAAGAACAAAATAAGTTGCTTTTTTAGTTGAGAGATAATTGTAGGAGAATTGAAAAGATGGTGAACACATTAAAGTCTTGTAAGAAAGAACAGGCTTGAAAATTAGGTAACAACAGGGCGGCTTTCAAGTCTTTTAGATTTTCTTCCAGCCATGTCTTAACACACATTTTGAACATGTATATAATAAGTTTTTCCAACTAATTTTCACAAGTCCATTTGTTGCATATTAACGTTTACAATTTCAATACTTATTTAGAGTAATTTTCATTTAGAAGAATGATTTGGAAATCATGCTTTAATGAAGTTACATAATGATCAAATAGAGACAATGTTGTTTTTTGTTGTTTCATGTGGATACTAGATAGGACAATAAAGATAATATATATAAAAAAATTCAAACCACACATATCAAGAGGCCGTAAGAGAAGCTTCTGGGCGTAACAGTAACCAACCACACATGAAGAAACAAAACAGAGAAGAAAGAACAAACCAAACTTCAACATAAATCCATGGCTTCTGCAACTTCCACTTTTGTTCGAACGTCTTGTATTCTCCTACCCAAAATCCATAACGGCACACAGTTCAGAGACGAAATTAAAGCACTTAGACGGATAAAGAGAACAAGAGTGACGCGTCTTCACGCGTCACAAGGCCCGAAGAAACCGCCAAAACCGTCTCCCGGAGTAGATACAAGAATCCATTGGGACAACCCGGATGAAGGATGGATCGGAGTAGAATCCAACCCTACCAAATCTGATGAGGACAAAACCAATCTCTTTAGTGAGGAAAAATTTGCAGAACTAATCAAAGACTCTTTTGATTCTCATTACCAGTAAGTAACCCCAAAAAGATTCTCATTACTTGTCCTTTTGTTTTGTCAAAATGTTTTGTAATTATAATCATTTTTTCAGATTCTTAGGTGTTTCAACAGATGCTGATCTAGAAGAAATAAAATCAGCATACAGAAGATTATCAAAAGAGTATCATCCAGACACAACATCATTACCACTTAAAACAGCTTCAGACAAGTTTATGAAACTAAGAGAAGTATATTAGTGAGGAAAAATTTGCAGAACTAATCAAAGACTCTTTTGATTCTCATTACCAGTAAGTAACCCCAAAAAGATTCTCATTACTTGTCCTTTTGTTTTGTCAAAATGTTTTGTAATTATAATCATTTTTTCAGATTCTTAGGTGTTTCAACAGATGCTGATCTAGAAGAAATAAAATCAGCATACAGAAGATTATCAAAAGAGTATCATCCAGACACAACATCATTACCACTTAAAACAGCTTCAGACAAGTTTATGAAACTAAGAGAAGTATACGATGTTTTGAGCGATGAAGAGACACGGAGGTTTTATGATTGGACATTAGCACAAGAGGTAGCGAGTCGTCAAGCTGAGAAGATGAGGATGAAGCTTGAGGATCCGAAAGAGCAAGAGTTTAGGAGCTATGAATCTATACCTGATATGGTTGATCGGTTAGGTGGGAGGAACATGGAGCTAAGTGATCAAGCTATGACTGCTCTTACGTTTGATATTTTGATTATTGTGTTCGCTGTTTGTTGTATAGTGTTTGTGATTGTTTTCAAAGATCCTTCTTACTAGGTAATTAGGAGCTTTGTAATTATTGTATATACAAAGAAAATCATATGCAACCTTATCCTCTCTAGTATTATAACATAAACCATTATTGGAGGTTTTGAATAATTAAAAAAATTGCCATATTGCACATTTGGATACAGTGGTTAACAATATAATATAGGTGATTTTATTTAGTCATTAATTAATATACCAAATACTTGAAAGGCCGAATAATATGAATCAAACTGAACCGAAATCTGATTACCCGATAAAAAAAAACTGAATCGATATACAAGATATAAAACATCTTTGAAAAATAAAAATTCGTTTTTTTTTTTCTCCAGAATCACCAATCAGAAATCTAGGGTTTCCATATCTTCTCTTCGTTTTTAATGATTTTTTTTTCTCCAGAATCACCAATCAGAAATCTAGGGTTTCCATATCTTCTCTTCGTTTTTAATGAACAACTCCAACTTCATCCACAAATTCCGTCAATCTTCAAAACCATTTTCGATGGAGGATGACGAAGAAGAACCATCACCAACGGAGCTAAACACGATCAACGCTTTAAGCGGTTTTGTGGTTATCTCTCCCGATAAGCTTTCTCTTAAGTACACTGGCCTTGCTCAGCACGGTCACGATGTCGGCGTTGTACAGGCTAATAAGCCTGCTCCGTGTAAGAGTCTCGCTTACTATTTCGAGATTTATGTTAAAGATGCTGGTGTTAAAGGACGAATCACGATTGGTTTCACTACGGATAGTTTCAGAGTTGCCAGACAGCCTGGGTACTTTTGTTGATTCTCATTACTTATTTTTGTATTATTTAACAGATTTGTCAATCTTATCTAGCTTGTTCTGTTTGGTATGGTGAATCAGTGAGGAAATTATACTTTGATTAGTTTCAGGGCAATCTGAAATTTTGTTTTAATCGTGTGAGTTTTGTTTAGATTTGATCAGGTTCTGAAAATGCTCACATTTGGTTCAATTGTATATGAGTTCTGTTTAGGTTTGATTAGGTTCAAGACAATCTGAATTTTTTTGGAATTTGTCTCTGTTCAAAAGAAAGTATGCAAGAATCTGAAATTTGGTTCACTCGCTTTACTTCTATTTAGGTTTGAGTAGTTTCAGTCTCTCATCTATATCATTTCGTATCTGAGCTTTGGAATTGAACTTCAATAGCAGTTTTTGTGATATTTCTTGTGTAATTGTTAGATGGGAACTCAACACTTGTGGTTATCATGGTGAGGATGGACAAATATATCCATGTATGTGTTCTAAGTTTAATGTTCTGAATCTTGGTAGGGTTACTGTCAACTTTGGGCAGGAGAAATTTGCTTTTGATTTTCAGGTAAAATACTCGAATATTTTTTGCATGAGTGGAGTAGCTAGGTCTTAGGTTGAGTCATTTGAAGATGGAAATGAGTGGAGTAGCTAGGTCTTAGGTTGAGTCATTTGAAGATGGAATATTCCGTTTTACAGCTATCGAATGCTAAAGTAAACTATACATCTTTTCCATATGATACAAACATATTATGTGGCAGATGTTTCCCTGTAAAAAACAAATCATCCATAAGTTTATGTTTCATGGATGCTTTGATATTGACTAATGTCAAGCATATCTCTTAGACTCTACGATGAAGATTTATATAGTCTCTAAGAAAGTTGACGTTTATGTTAGATGGTGATTATTTGTTTTTCTGGTTCAGTCTTAGTTTTGTGTTTGTTTGAGCGTAAAGTTTCAGGAGCGATTATGTATGACTTGGCTGTTACCTTTTTCTGGTGTGTTAGGGATACAAAACATCAGAGAGAAATAAGCAACAAATAGCAATTGAAAAGGTATCCATACCTCCAAACATGAGTCATGGGTAAGTGCACTCTTTACTTGTAGTTATCTGAGGCGCAAGCTTTTGCTCTTCCTTTTGATTGTCCCTTCTGCTAAAAGCTTCATATTTTTGGTTATTAGGCTTGTCAGAACTACTTGCTACACTATGGGTATGAAGACACTCTTCAAGCTTTCGACTTGGCTACCAACAGTACAGTTCCCCTTATCAATGGATGTCAAAAAGATAATATCAATGTGCAAGATACATCATATGCATTGCTTGAGAGGAAAATTCTTAGACAGGTATTGAATTAGACAGCTATTACAACTCTTCTGTTATTAGTGAACTGATCCATCATTTGGTTGTTAAAGCTTATAGGGAAGGGTGAGATTGATGCTGCTCTTGCTAAACTCCAGGATTGCTATCCCCAACTTGTACAGGTGGATTGAGGAACTAGTCATATTATTTGATTCATGTTGTTACACTGAGATATGAACTCTTTCCCCCATTGTATCATCTGCAGGACGATAAATCAGATTTATGCTTCCTCCTTCACTGTCAAAAGTTCATTGAATTAGTACGGGTATGTTCTTCATTCCTTATATATTAACTACACATTACATGTATGTGTTCTAAGTTTAATGTTCTGAATCTTGGTAGGGTTACTGTCAACTTTGGGCAGGAGAAATTTGCTTTTGATTTTCAGGTAAAATACTCGAATATTTTTTGCATGAGTGGAGTAGCTAGGTCTTAGGTTGAGTCATTTGAAGATGGAATATTCCGTTTTACAGCTATCGAATGCTAAAGTAAACTATACATCTTTTCCATATGATACAAACATATTATGTGGCAGATGTTTCCCTGTAAAAAACAAATCATCCATAAGTTTATGTTTCATGGATGCTTTGATATTGACTAATGTCAAGCATATCTCTTAGACTCTACGATGAAGATTTATATAGTCTCTAAGAAAGTTGACGTTTATGTTAGATGGTGATTATTTGTTTTTCTGGTTCAGTCTTAGTTTTGTGTTTGTTTGAGCGTAAAGTTTCAGGAGCGATTATGTATGACTTGGCTGTTACCTTTTTCTGGTGTGTTAGGGATACAAAACATCAGAGAGAAATAAGCAACAAATAGCAATTGAAAAGGTATCCATACCTCCAAACATGAGTCATGGGTAAGTGCACTCTTTACTTGTAGTTATCTGAGGCGCAGCTTTTGCTCTTCCTTTTGATTGTCCCTTCTGCTAAAAGCTTCATATTTTTGGTTATTAGGCTTGTCAAGAACTACTTGCTACACTATGGGTATGAAGACACTCTTCAAGCTTTCGACTTGGCTACCAACAGTACAGTTCCCCTTATCAATGGATGTCAAAAAGATAATATCAATGTGCAAGATACATCATATGCATTGCTTGAGAGGAAAATTCTTAGACAGGTATTGAATTAGACAGCTATTACAACTCTTCTGTTATTAGTGAACTGATCCATCATTTGGTTGTTAAAGCTTATAGGGAAGGGTGAGATTGATGCTGCTCTTGCTAAACTCCAGGATTGCTATCCCCAACTTGTACAGGTGGATTGAGGAACTAGTCATATTATTTGATTCATGTTGTTACACTGAGATATGAACTCTTTCCCCCATTGTATCATCTGCAGGACGATAAATCAGATTTATGCTTCCTCCTTCACTGTCAAAAGTTCATTGAATTAGTACGGGTATGTTCTTCATTCCTTATATATTAACTACACATTA
>CM071717.1:51297175-51312587 GCA_036630335.1 Physaria fendleri | reverse complement strand
TCAAAGTGACAACGTTTGATGAATATGCCAAACCAATCATTTGGACCTAAACAAATATTTATCGTCGTGACGTGCATATCTTATTGATCTACCAATATGTTTTGTATTGGCTCTGGTGGCTCCAGCGAATTCGGGTCAAGATCCACCGCCGATCAAGTCACTTCTAATTCTGATCTCCGTTCTCTAACAGCCATCATCACCGGTGCGACGTCAGGTATTGGAGCAGAGACCGCTCGTGTTTTGGCGAAACGTGGCGCTAGGCTCGTGCTTCCGGCTAGGAGTATGAAAACAGCAGAGGAAACAAAGACTCGTATACTCTCGGAGTTTCCGGATTCTGAGATAATCGTTATGCATCTCGATCTTAGTTCACTTGCCTCTGTTCGTGGATTCGTAGCCAGTTTCGAATCTCTCAATCTCCCACTAAATATTCTCATAAACAATGCTGGAAAATACGCATATAAACACGCCATCTCTGAGGACGGTGTTGAGTTGACTTTCGCCACTAATTATCTTGGCCATTTTCTGCTGACTAAACTGTTGTTAAATAAGATGGGCCATTTTCTGCTGACTAAACTGTTGTTAAATAAGATGATCGAAACGGCGTCACTAACCGGTGTTCAAGGCCGTATCGTTAACGTCACGTCCGTGATTCATAGCTGGTTTTCTGGCGATTTGTTGCAATATCTCGCCGATATATCGCAGAGCAATAGGTAATTTCATTACTAATCATTCATAATCAAATATTACAATGAGATGACGAAGGTAAACCGTAAACGCCGTATCGAACACATTTACGTTATTACAATTATGGTTTATTAACGACCAAAAACGGTTATAATTTTTTTAACTTTAATAATCGAATATTTGAATACGGAGCTTCTGTGACTCTCTCTGTTTATCGACGTATGAAGCCTCCTGAACCTGAAGCTTGTGAGCTATCCTTATTCTATAACCTAGCTGCCAGCAAGAATAATCGGATTTCTTTATAGTTGAAGGAGCCAGCATCTCTTGAAATCTGTTCTAAAGAGAGTGAGTCCACAGGCGAAGCAAGACTCTGATTAGGAACTGGTTCACTTCCCTTTCTATATAGATATAGAAGAGAGAGCGAACGGTTGGAAGCAAGAAAAGAAGCTCTGATTCTTCCCTTTCTATATAGATATAGAAGAGAGAGCGAACGGTTGGAAGCAAGAAAAGAAGCTCTGATTCATATATTTAAAATGATTACAGTTAAACACATATACGATTATTACAAATATTTGATTATAATTACGATTTATATGCCGTAACAAAAAAAAGATTTAAAGGATTATTTCATGACAATTTATGCTAGAAAATCAATTAATATGGAACCGACATAGTGGAAAAACAGAATAATAATAGTTAAGGCATGTATTTTGGACTTAAGTAGTTTGAGCTGACCCGCTTTTAACATGGTGTGTTATAGGAATTACGACGGAACTCGAGCTTACGCTCTATCCAAGCTAGGGTGTGTTATAGGAATTACGACGGAACTCGAGCTTACGCTCTATCCAAGCTAGCCAACGTCCTCCACACACTTGAGCTATCCAGGATTCTCCATGCACGTTTTTTATACTAAACCTCTTGACTTTCCAATTATATACTCCCCAAAACAAAAGAACTTGCATCTTATTATTCATTTATAACAATTTAATTATACAATAACCATTTGCAGGAATTGGATGCAAATGTGACGGCTAATTGTGTTCATCCTGGAATAGCGAGAACCCGTATTACAAGAGATAGAGAAGGCTTCATCGCAGATTTAGTGTTTTTCTTGACCTCCAAGCTATTGAAGTCTGTTCCTCAGGTATTTCAATCTTGTCTTTCAATATCTATTCATCTCTTTTATGATAAAGATAGACAAAAATGTTAGAGGCTATATATATATATATATATTGGAAGATTACAGGCAGCAGCTACGACATGTTATGTGGCAACAAGTCCGAAATTGAGAGACGTGAGTGGCAAGTACTTCTCAGACTGCAATGAAGCTCGGACATCTAAATCCGGCTCTTGCGGTCTTAAAGCTCACAGACTCTGGACTGCTTCCGAGTTGTTGGTTTCTCCATCTTCCACTCCCAATTGATGTTCGTTTGTGTATAGGTGTGTTACATGTGTATTATAAGCAAGCCTCCCTAAACTTATGTGGTTTGACTTTGTAAAATAAAATAGTTTTAGATATCTAAGTGAGTTTCATCATTTTCAATTCTGCTTTGAATCAATCACTCAGTTATAGTATTTCCACCTTCAAGTTCATTTTAAACAAATAATCAATGAAGACTAATAATAATCTCTTTTGAAAAAGACTACTCTTTTTCATCGAGGCCTTTCCATCTTTTCTCTACTCAGAAGTTAAAGAGCTCAAGATAGGCAAAGGAGGAGTTGAATGTGCAATTTGTTTAATTGAGTTTGAGGATCAAGAAACACTACGTTATATGCATCCTTGTACCCACATTTTCCATGCTAGTTGCATCGATGTGTGGCTCTCTTCTTGTTCCACATGTCCTATCTCTCCTATGAGTCCTATCCTTTGACTTTTCATTTTCCTTAATTTCAGGCTTGCCTTTGTAATTAAAATTATCCTTTTGTAGACTATAATTTAGTCTAATGTCTATACAGTCCAACAAATAAATTAAAAAATTTCTCGGTCCACATGCCCGGTATGTCGTGCTAATCTGTCTATTAAACCTGACGAAAGGTTTTCATATCCGAGTATGGATCTTGAAATGGCCAATGGACAAAGAGATGATCCAGAACCCCCTAATGAGATAAGCGTAACATGGAGCAACAATGCAAAAACACCTCGCTCGAGTTCTGCAGGATTATTGTCGAGCTGGCGTATGGATGAGAAGTTGTTCCCACGATCTCATTCAACAGGACATCCATTGGTTCAGCTAGGTGAGAATCTAGAACGATTCACACTGCAGTTACCGGATGAGGTGCAACAACAATTGGTTAAATTGAATCTGATAAGGAGCAAAACCCAATTTGTCCCAGGAAACCATAATTGGAATCATTGTGCTTGGAACATTTATCTTGTTAAGCATGGTCGCTTGTTGCTTGCACAAAACATTCTATAGTGCAGAGCTTGAGGCTGCAATCCATGAAGCGTTACGCGGTAGAGCGAAGAATGGGCTTGAGAAAGAAGTCATTGAGTCTTTTCCATCTTTTCTCTATTCAGAAGTTAAAGAACTCAAGATAGGTAAAGGAGGAGTAGAATGTGCAATTTGTCTAAGTGAGTTCGAGGATCAAGAAACATTACGTTATATGCCTCCTTGTAGCCATATTTTCCATGCTAGTTGCATTGATGTGTGGCTCTCTTCTTGTTCCACATGTCCTGTCTGTCGTTCTAATCTGTCTATGAAACCTGGTAAGAGCTTTGTATATCCGAGTATGGACGTTGAAAGGGGTAATACACAGGGAGGTGTTCTTCAAGAACATTCATTGCTTCAATTAGGTGAGAATCAAGAAAGATTCACACTGCAAGTACCAGAGGAGGTTTATAGACAATTGGTTATGAATCAGATGAGGATAAGCCACTCGGCCTTACCTCGAGCCATGAGCACGAGACAGGGCTACAGGAACGGGTGTATTAGAAGCGGTTTCTATCAAGGATAAGAAACATTTCGGACATTCATTGCTTCAATTAGGTGAGAATCAAGAAAGATTCACACTGCAAGTACCAGAGGAGGTTTATAGACAATTGGTTATGAATCAGATGAGGATAAGCCACTCGGCCTTACCTCGAGCCATGAGCACGAGACAGGGCTACAGGAACGGGTGTATTAGAAGCGGTTTCTATCAAGGATAAGAAACATTTCGGCGAGCTGTATAGCCTGTATCTAAATATCTTTTTCACTTTTCAAGTAGCTTTCCATAGAAGGTGTAATCTGTGTAGACATCTCACATATGTTCTTCTTATCGTGTCATTTGTCGTGTTGATGTTTGTTCTATTAATCGTGTCTCTTATTAAATAAAATTATCGTTTTGTAAACTATAAGTTAGTCAAATGGTTATATATTCCAAAAAATAAATTAAAAGTTCCTAAGTAAGATTTATCCTTTCGCTTTTAACCTTCCAAATTCAGTTGTTGACCAGTTTTTCGCTTTTAACCTTCCAAATTCAGTTGTTGACCAGTTTTTAACCTTCCTACTAGGATTAGATCAACACTGTCGGATAGTCTTATTTCGTAGTCAACAAGTTACTAGAGAGGGCATGTGTGAGACTTCAGACTTGAGCTTGTTCTACGAAGAATATCAAGACTTCTTCAAAGTGACAACGTTGGAGGAAAAGGCCAAATCCAATCATTCTGACCAAAACAAATCTAACATAATAGATATACAATATTTATTGTCGTGACGTGCATATCTTATTGATCTACCAATAAGATTTGTATTTGTATAATCGACGACTTCTTCTTCTTCTTCTCTATCTCTATAGGCAGACATGGAGCTCAAGTGATCAACTTATCATGATATTAGTAAAAAAGTTCTTCACATCATGATTATCTTCAAGAAAGATCTAAGCCATCCTCGGATCGTACTATGTGTTTTATTTCTGCTCGTCTCTTGTGTAACTTGCCAGCTTGAGACAGAAACTGCATATCGCAAAGAAATAACCAAAGTTACGGCGGAATCAGTAATTGGAATCGTTTTGCTTTCGTTTTTCCTCTTAATGTTGGTGGTTTGTTGTTTCAAGTATGGATTCTTTAGTGCAGAGATTGAGTTAATAAACAATGCAGAATTGCAGAGTTTAGTGAGGCCTTTAGTGCAGAGATTGAGTTAATAAACAATGCAGAATTGCAGAGTTTAGTGAGGCGTGGGCTTGACAAGGAAGTCATCGAGTCCTTTCCGACTTTTCTCTATTCAGAGGTTAAGGGGCTGAAGATAGGTAAAGGCGGAGTTGAATGTGCAATCTGTCTATGCGAGTTTGAGGATGATGAGTCGCTACGTTGGATGCCTCCTTGTAGCCACACTTTTCATGCTAACTGCATCGATGTGTGGCTCTCTTCTCGATCCACATGCCCGGTATGTCGTGCTAATCTGTCTATTAAACCTGACGAGAGGTTTTCATATCCGAGTATGGATCTTGAAATGGCCAATGGACAAAGAGATGATCCAGAACCCCCTAATGAGATAAGGGTAACATGGAGCAACAATGCAAATAATACAACACCTCGCTCGAGTTCTGCAGGATTATTGTCGAGCTGGCGTATGATGGATGAGAAGTTGTTCCCTCGATCTCATTCAACAGGACATCCATTGGATCAGCTAGGTGAGAATCTTGAACGATTCACACTGCAGTTACCGGATGAGGTGCAACAACAATTGGTTAAATTGAATCTGATAAGGAGAACGAACGATTCACACTGCAGTTACCGGATGAGGTGCAACAACAATTGGTTAAATTGAATCTGATAAGGAGAACCCACAGGGCCTTACCTCGAGCCAGTAGTCCAAGGCAGGGCTACAGGAGTGGAAGCGTTGGGAACCAAAGAAGCGGTTTCTCTCAAGGAAGGCAAACATTGCGGCGGGTAAAATCTATGTCTCCCTGTCTCTCTTTTCAAGATGCCCCCATTCAGTCCACACTTCACAGAGATGATCACATGCGAGAGACTTCCCTAGCTGAGGATAAACATTTTGGTGAACGGTCTTTCCAACGCCTCATGCCAGAGAGAATAAGTCACAGAAAAGGTTAAGTATGATGATTATGGTTTTGGTCAGTCATGTGTGCAACAGTTTGCTTTAACCATAAACTGGTTCTAGTATTCATTCGAAGACAAGAAACATAGTTAGAACAAATGAAGCCTACTCATATCAAAAGTTCGGTCTACCATCAGCGGTTTCAATTAGCAACGTTCAAATATCTTGTACAGCTTTTCAAGGGATGCTACCTGCATAAGAGTAAAAAGAATGTAATTGACATCTTTGTGTGATTTGATTTTCCAAAAAATATTTTTGCTTATTTGTTAGCATATAAAGTTCCATCTGGTAATTAGAGAAAGGGTAACCTTTACAAATGTCCCATCTGAAGCCATGGATGCTGGTGGCTTCAAGAACAATCTCATAGACGGAAACAACACGTGTTGAATTGACCATTCACGTTGTGCCCATGCGTTTTCAGCATCTGAAAGAAGATCTTGATCAAGATTAAGGGAGACATCGGATAGCATTGTACCTCTGAGCAGTAATATTTTAGTATGAGCAAAAATCAAAGGTATTCTAGTATGCTCTTTCTGTGGAACTCACATCATTTCCCAAGCATAATAAAAATTCGGGAACACGATCCATGTCAGGTGTAAACTGGTCGAGTATGACAGGAAGCCGTGCCAAATTTCCANCATCTGTATATTATAAAACAAGTTAACCAAATCCACATGTAAGATTACAGCCTCAGGAACTTATTACTGATGTGGATACAACCTGAACAGAATGAATAGTTGATAAACATGCAGTGTCAGAAAAAGGATGCAGAAACCGGAACTTACTTCAGCGATTCTTTCTTTCAGATCATCATTGTTATCATTTCCAAGATCTAGATCCTCCTCTTTCAGAGCCAACAATATCAGATCTGACAAAGGGGCTGGATCGCTAAGCTGTATTGCATTAAAATGAGCAAAACGACGAAGCGTTTGCTGATACATGAGCTCCTTGCTGCAAAATCCAGAAGCATGGTATGCTGTATGAGCTTATTTGTTATGTACAGCTAAAACCCATCAAATACAATTCAGAGAGATTTTTCATATCGATAAACTAGATTGTACTCCACCAATAGTTTAAAAAAAACAAGAATAATACCTGAGATTCACCACATTTGCTAGATAGAGATGGGTGTTATACTGAACCAAAGCAAAAACGTCATCTGCCATTCCAACATATGTACAATTCCTTAAGTCTCTAGCAAACCTAACAAAGATTAATCTCGAGAAAACAGTTATGAGGATTGGTTTAACGTTATGACATGTTCAGAAGAATAACCATGCAGAGAAAGCTACCTGGAATGGAAGCAGCTGTCAACTCCAGCGATAAGTTCTTGGACACTAGACAGATCAGCAGTTTCCTTTGGGTTTCTTCTTTGCCTTACAGAAGACCTGCAAGTCCAGTAATAATATCAAGTGGAGTATAAATATAGTGAAGTGTAGCACATTTGACCAATAATATGAGATTTTTGTAGAGTGATAATACGGATCCAATCTTGTTTATATGAAACTTCATATCTCGTATCAAGTGACGTCGTACCTAACTGCACTCAAACTAGAAACCTTGTCAGAGAGCTTATGTGGCTTAGGTTGCAAAAAGGCATGTAACCTTCCAGCTGGTTCTGATGAATCTGTTCTCACCATCTTATTCACAGGAACTTTATGTGTCTTTTTTCCTAGTAAATGAGAAGAGCACACACTTTTCTATGAAGCGGAAAAAGACAAAAGAGCATACAACAGGAGAAGTTTCAGGCTGTAAAGGCATTTTTCCCAGCCAAATGATGCAATACCAGAAAGCTTCGGAGAAACTGGAGAATCACTTGTCAGGGATGTTAACGTAGATTGAATGTATTCCACTCTCTGTAGCATACAAATATTAAAACGAAACACAATTATTAAATAAATGTTCTTAATCTCTAGAGAAAAATCTTGCTTCAGGTTCTTTTCCAAGCATACCTGCTCTTGAAACGTCCTAGTATCATTTGCGTTTCTCAGCTTTGATTCAACCTCTGCCTGTATCAACTCGATTATGCTTTCTTGGTTTAAAATGCTTACCTGCATGGTAGACCAAAACATCTTTTATTTGATGTATAAAGAAGGAAATTATTTTTCAAGCAAATTAAGCAACAGCTACATAATCTTCTCATATAAGTAGATGGACCCACATACACGGATTTCGAGCAGATCCCTAGGCCTCAAAACTAGTCATCATAGTCATCAGCAGAATTTTGAAGTGTCTTCCTTCTAGCAATCATATTGTAAAACAAATTTTCCACCTAATACACAGAAGTCAAAGACATTAACAAGGAAAGTTGCCAGTGAAAGTAGCTTCTCCCGCTCTTTGCTCAACCAATTAGCTACCAAAAATTCAAAAACAGAACTCATAAATTACCATTATTTGCGTTCCTTTGACAGCAGCACAGGCCTTTGGTTCATGCTCCATGACACCATCTCTGTAAGACACTCTGAACAAAATTTGCAAATACAATATAAAACACTCTTAACACATTTTAAAGAACAAAACATAAGCTACACAAATGACTGTTGCATACCTGTAACCATGAATCTGGCCTTTAGTAATAGTAGTTACTGTAACATGAGCAACATATGTCATACTAGCCAATGCCTCTCCTCTAAACCCCATTGAACTCAGAGAGAACAAATCCTCATACTTAGTCAGCTTCGATGTCGTATGTCTCTCGCATAATATCGGCAAGTCTTCCCGCTAAACACACAAAAATAATCATCTTCCACCAAAATTGACACAAAAATTCCCAATTTTGATACCAAAAAGAATGCAGAACCTTACTCTAATACCGTGACCGTCGTCGGAGACTTGAATGAGCTTTAAACCACCGTCTTTAACAACGACGCTTATAGAACTGGAATCGGCGTCGAGACTATTCTCAACAAGCTCTTTCACCGCTGAAACTGGACGCTGGATAACTTCACCCGCTGCGATACGGTTAACTACAGACTCTTCCAAGCGTTGAATCTTCGGTGGTTCTCTAGGTGTAAACGTCGTCTCCGGAGACTCTTCCTCCATCTCAACCGTAAGAGGCAAATCGTCGATCATCTCCTCTGCAGTAAAATTTCAGGCATTAGAGTCGACACTTTATTTGGGCCTTTAGCCCAATTTAACTAAGAGCATTAATCAACGTCGTTTAGCCCAATTAAACTTTGGGTGTAAACTATATTTGGGCCTTGAGCCATCAATGAGGAAGATGCGGTAACGGCATCATCACCAAAGACTCTTCCTCGGAGACTGCGTCGTCGTCTTCTCGAACCGAAGAGTCCTGTCTCCGCCGACGAGATTGATTCAAAGCTTAGAGAAGCTGATCTCCGGCGTCAGGTAATTTTAATTTCAAAGTTTGAAACTTTACGTCCTTGTTGGGTTGGAAACAGAATCATTTTATGCATTTTCCTTTGAGAAAATCGTTACTTTCTGAATTTTGCAGCAATTCCATGAGTCATTATCGAGGAAGGCACGACCTAAGATGAGAAGTCCGAGATCAGGAGGTATAGAGGAGCTAAGCCAGAGACTTGAATCAAAGCTTAATGCTGCTGAAAAAAAAAGGTACGAAAGAGACCTATTTTGTGTTAGTTAAAAGACAAAAGGAGGATATTTGAGGGCTTAAATCAAATTTATTGATAGGTTAAGTATTCTGGAGAAGGAGTTAGCACGTTTGGCTAAGCTAGATGAAGCAAGGCAAGCTGTTAAAAATGGAGTTGAACAACGGGTTGAAAAAGAGCGTGATGAGTTAGAAAATAAGGTTGAAGAAAGAGTTTTGAAGGCAGAGAAAAATAGGATGCTTCATTTAAAATCCCATGAAGCTTTTATATTTGCTTTGCAATTCGATGTTCTCATCATTACTAATCTGGGTCTGGTTAGGCCAAGAAACTGAAAGCACAATATATGAGGCGAAGCAGAAGCATTGACGGTAGATCCTCTTCAAGATCAGAAACAATTCGAAAGAACCAAGTTCATCTTGTTAGGATATTAGAAAGGTAGATAGATTACTCTTTTAAATTTTTGTTAGATGTTTGATTGTCTTACATCAATGGTCTTATTGTTGCTATAAATCTCAGGTGTTGGAGGAGATTTACAAAGTACAATAAATCTACTTATGTCCTGGCTACAGCCTATCACGGCCTTGGGATCAATGAAAAATCCATCGAGTCAGTGCCGTTTGAACAGTTTGCTGTTCAAATGAACTCAGTTTCTGTAATTCAAACAGTGAAGGCATTGCTAGATCGCTTGGAGCTCCGTTTCACTCTATCTAAGGCATCAAATGTGGAGAATATTAATCATCTTCTAAAGCACATCTTTCCCCAAGCTCGAAGAGGAAAATCGCCAAGTTCTGTGAGTAAAGGCGAGCAAAAGTCACCCAGTTCCATAAACGAGCTTTATTCTCTGAAACTGATGGAGCACAAGCATCAAAAGGACCTACTGATTCACATCTTCCATCTTCATCTTCACCAGGCTCATCAAATTTGTCTCCCTCTTCAAACTCTGGTAATATATCAATCTTGATATCCTTTAAAGCTCTGAGATAATCTGGCAAGCCTTCAAACTAACACGAATTTTATTTAGTAGGAACCAAGGATATTTCTACCCCAAACATGGCAGCTAATAGCTTGGATGCAGCGTTGACTAGTGAGAACGAAGTAATTGTAAATGAAATTGTCCATGACAATAGCAGTAGTTTTGCTGATAGCTTTGACACTAACACTGGGGATACAAGTAACATTCAGGTTCATAAATATAGGCTATATATGCTGAGTTCACTATTATGATTCATTAAGCTGCTCTAAAATATAATCAGCTTGACTCATACTTCCTCACGTTCATGATATCCCAGGTGAGGGTTAAGGAGACAGTTGAAAAGGCTTTCTGGGATGGCGTCATGGAATCATTGAAACAATCACAGCCAGACTTCAACTGGGTTCTAAAACTCATGAAAGAAGTGAGGATGAACTCTCTGAGATATCTCCCAAAGATTGGAGAGAAGAGATTGTTCAAACTATTGATACGGTTATGCTGTCTCAGGTAGTTGTTAGCACAGCCTTGTCTTAATTATTGGTATAACTGATATGATATTTACTTAAATGTCTTTTATTTCCGGGGCATGATTTAGTCACTGGCTGCTGGAGATGTCGACATGGATTTTCTTGGACATATTCTAGAGTATTGCCTTAGCATTTTGTTGAAACTCTCTGCTCCAGCCAATGAAGAGGAAATCAGGACTACTCACCAAAAATTAATGACAGAACTTGGAGAGATAGTTCCAGCTGAAGGTCAATCAAATTCGTCTTATGCGGTCTTAATGGTTAAGGGTTTACGCTTTGTTTTGCAACAGATTCAGGTATGCTTATTTATTCCATTTCTTACTTCGTAGACAAAATAAATGACTGTTTTTTTTTTTTGCAACAGATTCAGGTATGCTTATTTATTCCATTTCTTACTTCGTAGACAAAATAAATGACTGTTTTGCGCATTCTTAAAATGAATTATGAAGGATGTAGATGGGTATATTCCTATACTTTACTGAATGGAGAAGATGAAAAGGTTTCATAAGTAGCTACCAATTTAGAAAAACACAACTATTCCATAATCTCCACAAGTATTACTGTAATATACTTCTCTTATGTTATAAACTGTGTTAACTACCACAGCTAATTTGTTAAAAGCTATTTACCCTCCAGATAAATGGAATCCAACCTAGGGACATATATGGTAACACATTTTCACTTCATATGTTCGTCTACTTGCAGATTCTAAAGAAGGAAATCAGCAAATCTCGTCTGAAACTTTTGGAGCCACTACTCAAAGGACCTGCTGGTCTGGAATACCTGAAGAAGTCATTTTCCACTCGGCATGGTTCCCCAGACCAAGCGTCGTCCTCTTTACCATTGACAAAGCGTTGGCTTTCCATTGTTCGAGGAGAGGCCGAGAAGGAGTGGAAAGGAATCAATTTTAGCAAACATAAACCAACTAACATTTTGGTGAATACACATTGGTCGTTTGATTTATGATAATTGTTGCAGGAAATGAATTGTCAGAGTGCAAAGGAGAAACTGTGGATCTTCTTGTTCGCCTTGCCTTGTTAAAAATGGTGAGCGAAATTGGTGGTCTTACTTTAGAAACTGTCCCTGAAACATTTCAACTAAACCTCTCTAGGCTGAGAGCTATTCAATCCCAAATTCAGAAAATCATTCTAGTCTCCATCAGGTATGCCTCTTGATCAATGTCTCTACACAGATTCACTCATGTATATTTTTGCTACTAACCGTTCTGTTTCTTGCTTTTATAGTGTGTTGATCCTCCAGCAAACACTTGTAAGCGAAAACTCATCTCCGATTGACATGGAGACCATTACATGGAGGCTTTACGAAATGTTAGATGCAACACCTGATGCTGGTCTTTCAGAAATCATGGAGACGATCTCCGAACTTCTTGGTTCTGAAGATGCAGAGACAAAGAAACAAGTAATCGCAAGCATGCTTGTAAAAAGCTTACAAGCAGGAGACGCAGTATTCGAACGTGTGTCACAGACCATATACCAAGCCACTAGAGCTGCGGTTTTAGCAGGAAACAACACGAAGAAAAAGCAGTTGGTGGAAACAAGTCTACGAAGAATCGGAGCAGCTTCTCTCTCGGATAAGGTTATAGAGGTTTCAGACATTGTTGTTCTTATGGCAACAGTGTCACGTTATGTTCATGGATTGTGGTACGAAGAATTGCAGAAGAACCTGAATTAAAAAGACTCAACTTGTTGCAGCCATTTGTTGATTGTTGAGTCAAGATTTGAAGTGTTTCTCTGTTACGCGCTGACGCATCCTCTTACCTTTTTAGTCAACTTTTAGGAAAGTATCTTCATCAGACGGTTAGGGTTCTTTATTTATTACCAGCCGCAAAAAAAAAATTATCACAGAAATTTTTTATTAAAAAAAAAAAAGAAAAGACAGAGCAAGAAACAAAAAAAAAAAATTAAAAAGAGCAAACTTTTGTAGGTCTATTGGAAGCAAAGAAGAGGAACTAGGATGCAATCAACATCCGTCGGTAGTAGCGGCGACGGAGACGATGGCGGAGGAGGAGGAGGAGGAGGACATCTTAGTCGAAGTGGACTATCTCGGATCCGTTCAGCTCCAGCTACTTGGCTTGAAGCTTTACTTGAAGAAGATGAAGAAGAGTCTTTAAAACCAAATCTTGGTCTCACAGATTTACTTACTGGTACCTCAAACGATTTAGGAACAAGTCGTGGCTCTTTTGAGTTCCCAATTCAAGTTGAACAAGGGATGTATCAACAACAAGGTGGATTCCACCGTCAGAATAGTACTCCGGCGGATTTTTTAAGTGGTTCTGATGGATTTATCCAGAGTTTTGGGATTCCGGCGAATTATGAATACTTATCATCTCCGAATATTGATGTTTCTCCGGGAAGTAGTAAAAGGGCTAGGGAATGATTTAGTTTTGTCAACTTGTCTGAAATTGTAGTTAAATTCGAGATTGAAAACACCAGTCTTGTCTTAAAATTGACAACTTGTGTTTTTCTGAACCAAACCCGTCAAGTTGCAGTTTTTATTTCTAGGAAATAAAAGATTGCCATTTGTGATTCTCTCTGTTGTGTTGTGGCTTTGATGTGTGATATGAATATGTGAACACTAAAGAAAGCTCATATTGTTGAGGAGAACATAAGTCCACATGATGATGATATGTATACTAATTTGCTCATGTTGAGTGTCTGATGTGTAAATATGTGTTGATTTTCCTCATTGTATTGTAAACTGAACTTAATATTATATGGATGGTAAGTATTGTTTGAACAGTTGATGAAGACATAGGATTAGATGTGTAACCTATGTTAGGTATGTATTGTGTTATGTTGATTAGTCTTTTGGGGTTTTTTGTAAGTAGAAAGGAGAGCAAAGCAGCGGTCAAGTTCCTGGCGCTGTATTAGGTGGGGCGGATATGAACATGGAGGACCCGGTTTCTTTTAGGGTTCGTGCTAAACGTGGTTGTGCAACTCATCCCCGTAGCATTGCCGAGAGGGTAAAAATATTCAATCTTTTGGTCAAGTTCCTGGCGCTGTATTAGGTGGGGCGGATATGAACATGGAGGACCCGGTTTCTTTTAGGGTTCGTGCTAAACGTGGTTGTGCAACTCATCCCCGTAGCATTGCCGAGAGGGTAAAAATATTCAATCTTTTATTTTTTCAATTTGTGAAATATTGGTGATAAATCTTAGATCTTACTTTCAATTCGTACAAGTCAAGTGGCAAAAAGAAAACTGTTCTGTTCTAGTCCTTGCAAAAGTGTTTATACACTCTTATTTTGTAGGTACGAAGGACCCGACCGAGAGGGTAAAAATATTCAATCTTTTATTTTTTCAATTTGTGAAATATTGGTGATAAATCTTAGATCTTACTTTCAATTCGTACAAGTCAAGTGGCAAAAAGAAAACTGTTCTGTTCTAGTCCTTGCAAAAGTGTTTATACACTCTTATTTTGTAGGTACGAAGGACACGAATAAGCGATCGTATAAGGAAGCTACAAGAGCTTGTACCTAATATGGACAAGGTATGCTTTAAAGCATAGATTGAATCTGATGATCTCGGATGTCTTATATAGTCAAAGATTATGAACAAATAGAAGAAATTTTTGGGTTCTGGTATGTATAGATATCTTTAATCTAGACTCTGAAGATTACTGGTTAACTTTATGGCTTTGTTGCAGCAAACCAACACTGCAGATATGTTAGAAGAAGCTGTAGAATACGTTAAAGTTCTTCAAAGGCAAATCCAGGTGAAATTTCTACGTTTATATATATGTGCACATAAACCCTTTAAGAGGAACCCATAAATAGATTTGTATATAGTAAAAAGGGTTCTTAATGTCTAATTATCCAAATTTGAGTTCGATTTATTATTTTGGTGTGGATAATTCAGGAGTTAACAGAAGCACAGAAGAGGTGCACATGCATACCTAAAGAAGAACAATAAGCTTTGCTCCCGGTTTGTTTTTATGTGTTCCATTGATAATGATCGTAATGATCGTACCGAAAAATTCGGAATATGATCTTGTTTAAAAGTATATTATGATGTGATGTGCTGTGATGAATGGAAGTAGGTGTAAAAAATAAAAAATTTGTAAAATATTGAAAGAAGTTAACAGATTAATGGAAACATAAATTCTTTATAAATCAGTGAAATGTCAATTTTTAAAATATTATTTTCTCATTTTGTTGATGACACTGAAGTTGAATTCGAGTCTCACAACCGAAAAAAAAACTACTTTTATTTCGTCTACAGAATAAGGCAAACCTTACCTTGTTTTTTTTTTTACAAATTTTTTAGTTTTCCAATCAATTTTTAAAATATTATTTTCTCATTTTGTTGATGACACTGAAGTTGAATTCGAGTCTCACAACCGAAAAAAAAACTACTTTTATTTCGTCTACAGAATAAGGCAAACCTTACCTTGTTTTTTTTTTTACAAATTTTTTAGTTTTCCAAATCTAAGAGAGAAAAAATAAAACCAACAGCCAGGTTCAACTTCACCAATCACCAACCATCTGCACTGGCCGCTAATTTGGCTATTTCATCGGACCAGGAAGAAAAGGTTTAAACCAAACCACTGTCAATACAATCAAATCCAAGTTTGTTCCCAAAGATGGACAACTAAAGCTAACCAG
>CM071717.1:51282526-51295383 GCA_036630335.1 Physaria fendleri | reverse complement strand
AACATATCATTTTTATTAGAATAATAATAATCTTATTTGGTGGTTTATATTATTATAGTTCGATTCTTCTTTGTAAAACACCATAACCTTATTGGTCTTTATTTGTTATATTTTATGAAAAGGTTGCAATATTCTTTTCTTTTTTTAATCATTTTGTGTATTTGTTCATGAAACTATATTTTTCATAACAAATCATGAGCTTATATTTACTTTGTTAATTTTAGTTCCTTTTTTAAAAAATTTGGCCTTCATATAATATATAAAAATAAAATTTATTATATAGACCCTATGGCCCAGAGTTCGCATAGTTTAGAACAATAAACAATAAAAATAAAATTTATTATATAGACCCTATGGCCCAGAGTTCGCATAGTTTAGAACAATAAACACAGCCCAAAAGAAAAGCCCATAGTTATATTTAGTCTCTAGAATTTTGATGTAGGAAGAACATTGGTCATACATTGCGGTTTCGTGTAACTAAAATTACATATGTATCGAAAAAGTAAAAAAAAGTAAGTGTCGCATGTTTGTGTTATCATCAGTTAAATAATAGTGATAATGACGGAAGCTGTGATTGTGGTGTCTCGTAAATCCACGTGGTGATTGAATTCCAATTATTGGCTTTGGTTCATGTCCCTCGGAAGATAGGCAATTACTTGCACACAACAAAATGCTGAATCATCATTTTATTGATAGGCAATTACTTGCACACAACAAAATGCTGAATCATCATTTTATTTGTTTTTATATACATAAACTCTAATCTTTACGATATATTATAACCAAATGTTTCTTTACAAATATTGTGTCACGACGTACTCATTCATAATCAAAGTTTTTTTAAAAAAAAATACATATTTGGGGATGTTAATATAAAACTATTATAAATAAAAGTATAATAATCTGTATAAAAATAAGATATCAGAAAATTATTAAGAATCAATCATAGTTTAATCAACTTTTCTTATTATGTTTTTTCTTTCATCCTTCGCCGTTTAGATTAATTAATCGACCAATATTTTTTTCATAATTTAAAACTTTTGTTGACATAAGAAATAATATTAAATATCTCTTGAAAAAAATAATAATCTGTGTTGCATGTTTTATTCCCTTATTATCACTTATATCATTTTCATTAGTTTTTAGTTACAATTCAAATCTTAATATTATTCCCTTATTATCACTTATATCATTTTCATTAGTTTTTAGTTACAATTCAAATCTTAATATAATATAGGTTAAAATGTATTTATAAGAAATACAAGATATTCGGTGTCCTTTTGTATGGCTTGAGACAGAGACAGCACATGTGGCCCAACCTGTAAAAAAAAATAAGAACATTATGAAACACTGAAGAGTTGCTCTGAACCATTTCTGAATTTGTGATAGAACCGGCTTGAAAAACCATTTTGAGATACAATTCTAAAATGAGCTAATTATTAAGAGATAATGTTCAAGTACTCATCATTGGTTCAATCATGTAAACTTCAAAAGAAAATCAGGATTCAAAAATAAACGTATGTCAGTATCTAAGAAAGGAGAGCATATTTTGAAGCTTCATGGTGAAGCTAAAGTTTTTTTTTTTTTTTTCAATGAATTATTGGGGAATCATTTGAATTTTAACAAAATAGAATAAAGCAAACCCAATAATATTAATTTTTGTCCGTAAAAATGACAACATATAACACATTTATTTCAACGAAGAATCGTAATGGTTACTTTCACATATTGAAAAGACTTTTCAACGAAGAATCGTAATGGTTACTTTCACATATTGAAAAGACTACTCCTTTATTTGACAAAAAAAAACTAGACTCTCTCGCCGTCAAACCCTAATCTCTTCACGCCGGTAAATCCTAATCTCTTCACGCCGATCTCTACTTCTCGCCGCCGTTTGGCTATGGCTTCGGCTATCAACGCCGATCCAGACCCAGATCCTTTTCCTCGCTCTTCACCTTCTTCTGCTTATAAAACAAATCAAGCTTTTCTTTGGAGAAATCTTTTCTCTGAATCTCCTGCTCTTCCTTCCACAGAATCCTCCACCACATATCTCGAAGACGGCACTCCAGTAGTTTTAGCTCCGTCTTCCGTCCTTCTCAAATCGAGTGAAGCTTGGTCGGGCTATCTCGTCTGCCACTTCTTCGGTGATGCGCCGTCATCCGCCAAGATCTACTCCGATCTAAACCCTGTCTGGGGTAGAAATGGTTCGATCTCTGTCCGCCGCTTCTCAAATGGTTCTTGCCTCATCCATGTTCCATCGGTGAGAACAAAGCAGTGGATTCTTGCTAATGGTCTCTGGTCTTCTGGTACAGTCACATTCGCTGTCTCTGAGTGGTCCTCTGTGCCCTCACTTGCTCCGAAGAAACTCACCTCTGCTTCTACGTTATTAACATTCAGGGCTTGCTCCGAAGAAACTCACCTCTGCTTCTACGTTATTAACATTCAGGGAAGTGCCTCCTCAGCTTTGGTCGCAGATTGGTATTGAAACAATCGCAGGTGGTATTGCTAAATTGATCCCAAATGTAAAAGCTTCACTTCCGCTAGCTTCACTAGGCACTGCAACAATCAGAGCTATTGTTCCTCTTGGATTGGCTCTACCCTCTACGGTAATTATCAAAGACTCTCAAGGTGCTACAGTTCGGATTCATGTCTCTTACGGCAGACTCCCTCCTCTATGTCCTTCCTGTCAGATGTTTGGACACCAGTCCCATAGATGTCCCTCTCGACGCTTGAAGAAAATTGCTCCTATTCCTGCAACTACGGCAGCCCCTTCATTGAATGCCTCTATGGACATTGATGATCACATTGGTCCAGAACCACAAAATCCAAACCTCAATCCTTCCACTACTGACGAAACTGTCACTGGTCCACCAACTAAAATCTCGGCACCGCAGGTACCTTCTTCCTCGGCTCAGTTATTAGTTCATACACTTCCACTAGATAAGGCTTCTCCTAGTGTAGCTTCAGTAACCGTAGTAGACAATTGCTCATCACCATCTCTGGCTATCCCTGTACCATCACTACTTGAACCCAACATTGATAAAGCTCCTAATGCTGAAGTTCAAGTCACTGCAGTTGACATCTCACCATCATCACCTCTGGCCAACCCGGTATCACTGCCTGAACCCTGACATCTCACCATCATCACCTCTGGCCAACCCGGTATCACTGCCTGAACCCGTCATTGATAAGGCTTGCTCACAGTTGACAGAAACTTCAGACATCATGTCAACTATCACAACTCCCATGGTCTCGGAACCAGTCAATCCCACTGAAGATGAGAAATCAGAGACATCGGCAGCAGAAGATGATATGGACACCAATTTAACTATCATAACCCCCATGGTCAGTGATAACATGGTACCTTTTCCTTTCCCTCCTCTAGTAAACTCTCTGGTTGATGGTGGAATTAGTATGGCCCGGGATGTGTCTTCAGACTCTCTACCCTCTGTATTACCTACTGATGATGCTACTTGTAGTTTAAGCTCTTCCTCAAGTATGCAATCTGAGAGAGAGTTAAATTCTGGGATGGATGAAGTTCAGGTTCAAAACGATATTCTATTGGATCAATCTCTTGATGCAAGTGATAGGAAGAAGGTGATCAAAGAGAAACGAAAGAAACAATCTAGTTTACATACCGCATTGAACTGTATTCAGGAACGACACAAATTCAAGCCGAAAGGAATTATTGAGAAACGCAAGAGTAAGTTCCATCAACTGCAGTTTCCAGATGAAGAAGATATCCAAGCTGCTTTTCAAGAAATGAAGAAGGATAAGACTGAATCATGCCTATATGAGATTATCGCAACCCACAAAATCATGAACAATCTGAATTCTGAAATTGAGGACAACACTCGACATCAGGAAACGTAATCTTAGTTTTCTCTTCTATGTTTCAAAAATTGCATAGAAGATAACTAGTCTCTTTATGTTCTAATCCATTGTATCTCTTCAACTTAATTACTATATATCTAATATAACAACCTTAACAAAAAAAAAAAAAAAAAGTGGGGGAGCAATTACATCGAAGATCAGATAAGTCGTTTTCTAATTTAATTTAATTTGAGGCATAAGACTTGGATCAACTAATAAAATTAAATGATCAAAATTGGCAATTATTATTTCATATATAAGATATTAAATACTGTCAAAAAAAATAGAATAAAATTCTTTTTAAAACTATTCTATTTAGACAATATAATAGCTTTCTAAAAAGCGTGTATACTCCATTATGAAACCTTATATTTTCAAATAATATCAATATAAGAAAAATATATAAAGATGTATACCAGAAATTTCTGTAAATAAACTCTTTTAAATTATCTTTTGAAAAATTTAATTATAAGTATTTGTTAAAATGGAATAGTTTTTAGCATTAGGCTCCATCCATAGCATAAACAAACAACATAAGCATATGATTAACACCCTAGAATTTGAGCATAAGATTTTTTTTTTTTTTAATTTAGTGTTTTAACTATTTTATATTAGGTTTGGATTTGAAGAAACATCTAGAATTATAAGTATAATAGTTTTAAATTAATAATATTTGGTTTTTGTTTTTAAATTCTCATTTTTACAGTTCAGATAATCGTTTCTTAATTAGACCTATATATTGAAATCATATTTAATTTGCTAATATTTTTGTGCTAGTAAGAATATTCTTTTTGGATATAATTATAAGCGAGGGTTTACCACTACTAAGGTATGATGTGATATTTAGGGCATAATCTTATGCTGTTGTTTGCACGTATACACTTTTATTTTACTTAACTACATTCATTATACGTGTTTAGTATGTAATATATACACGTACATTTATATTTTCTTTAAAGCATGTTGTGCTTCTTCATCATTTTTTCGAGTCACCAAATACTATTTGCGGATATGATAATAATGATTTTTTTTTTTTGTTAAAGAATAATGATTTTGGATTAAAAAAAAGTTTCAACTAATGACGAATGTAAGAAGAGAATATTACATGCATATACCTGTTCGATTTTTTTTCCTGTCGACTTCCTATTTGAATTTATGTGATATTATATTCAAATTCTTATCATAAATTTTTTTCCTGTCGACTTCCTATTTGAATTTATGTGATATTATATTCAAATTCTTATCATAAAATACTTAACTACGGATCAAAATTCAGTTTAATATTGTTTATAATGACGAACTAGAATCATAATGATATATGAAGATTACACGCATAAAGCATATATATATCCACTCCATATTTACTTTGCAAATAGTTTTTTTTTTTTTTTTTTTTTTTTAGAAAATACATTTACCAATAATGATTAGTGTACATTTATATGATGCTAATTAACTACACTACACGACGGCATACGTATTCATAATGTACTGGCATAAGATCTAGATTTGTGTGGTAACTCTATGACATATATAAATGTATAATAATATAATTATTTAATTGAAGACTATAGTCTATAGATACTTTCTTACAAGTACTTAAGATTTCATATGTATAAACATATAAAAACCCAAGAACCATAAATGATAATCTCTTGTTTAAGCTATTTTACATTTAATTATGACGGTTGTGGTGACGAAAAATTAATACATATTTTATCCCCTGGTTATATTATTAAGAATTTATAGTTACATATATATATATGAATGCGTATGTATGTATACATATACAAACGTAGGAATATGGTGAGGTGGAACATGTATGACAGAACAAACCCTCGAAGCATAAAAGTTGTCAAATTGACTTTCAAAAATCTACAAACAAATCGATAAGATAATGATTAATTGTATGTTAAATAATCGTTTTAACAATATTATCTTTGTATTTTCTCCAAATGATGCGACACTGCCCAAATGTCCTAGTTAATATATACAGATGGGATTACTTAAACATACTCTATTCTAATGTTCTAAATACATCTTACTCTATTCTAATGTTCTAAATACATCTGTCATCATATTTTGATTTGATCCCATTTTATTAATTATATCTTGTATCATACATCTTATCATACAATCAATATGTGTATAAACTTATATTTTCGTATTAGTAGGAATTTCATTTAAATTATTTTTGTCCCAAAGATGAATGCTTACAAACACTGTAATATCTATAAATTATGGTTTGCGAAATTCGAAATAACAATATATAATTATATATATTAATAAATTAGATTCCTACCAGCAATAACAATAACATGGATCCTAACTTCTTGTAGTTGTGTGGTCTGTCCCAAACTACGAAACAAAACAATTTAGCTACATATTTTATTTGAGCTCTATAAGCTCATCAGTTTGATCCACAAGTCCAAAGAAACTATTTGTTTAATAAGAGAGATTAACTTCTAAGATTTCCAATTCATAAAAATAAAATATATACAGTAGAGAGACGGCTAGCTGCCTCATATATGGTTGTGGTGGTGGCCATGACTTTGAGCAATGTTGTATGACATCATATCCATCATCATCATCACTTCATCTTTAATTTATGTTTCATAATTTTATGCATGTGTTGCATTTTCACATTACAGCCACCTTTGCATATATGTTTTTTTTCGACAACTAAGAATTTATGTTTTATTTATACTATAACTGCCATTTGTCACTCTTTTGTAATATTATTGAATAAAATTTCAATTTGCCATTTGTCACTCTTTTGTAATATTATTGAATAAAATTTCAATTCTTTGGTATTATGTAATAGATACCATGGAAGCATAGACAGCTTTATTACTTTAACTTGTGTATTATAACATAGTTTTCAAAATACCATGAGAAAAAAAAAAAAAAAAAAAAAAGAAGAAGAAGGCCAAGAGAACGTTGCTGTGATATAATCTGGAGCCGCACATCTCAACGGCTTAAAGAGGGTCCACATGGGCTTTTTTTAGGTCCATTTGAAAAAGATAGTGATGACGTCAAAGTTAACGTCACAGAGTCCTCATTCACCAATCATATGGCTCCTTCGCTTTGCAGTCTCGTCTTCTGTATCAAAAGTCAACCTTCTTAAGCTACACCTACATACATATTATAATTCCTTTAAAGGGTCCACACGTCTAAAATATTTTAAAATAAAAAAAACAAAATTACCAAGAAAGAAACAGTATTTTATTTTAATTAATCCCAGATTTTATTCCATATCTTACGGTCCACATCATTATATTTGTCTTGAATTATTATTCTTATCCATTTTCCTTAATATATGCTTAATATATGATCTGAAACGCGTTTAATCGAGATAAATACGGACAAAAAATTCAGATAAAAACAACATTAGGAAAGAAAAAAGAAACGCGTTTAATCGAGATAAATACGGACAAAAAATTCAGATAAAAACAACATTAGGAAAGAAAAAATCGAACTGTAATGTAAGAAAAAAACATATACTTCCAACATTCGTTTGGAGTTTTTGGACATCTCATAACATTTTCCGATTATTTTAATAAAAATTCACGAATCAAATTTTGATATATGATCACTGTATTAAAACCACAATATTCCACATTGAGACAAAGTTAATGAATTTTGTTCTTGTTGAATATGAGATGTTACATATGTCACTATTCTACATTCAACCAATAAATGTCAATAGTAATCTATAGTCTTCTGGTACATATTTAGTTCGACGGTCAATAAAAAGAAGAGATCAAACGAAATAAACTAAGATTAGCTGTAGATTAATATATTACTAATTAATGAGGTAATTATGAAATAAATATGAATTAATAAGATGGTGATTTGTTACAACGTGTTGACTAACACGACTTTCCAATTTAATCCGAGTCGGCGATGAGTTAATTGTTCCAGATTTTGACAGGCTGGAAATCAACTTTTTCAATGTGTCCAAAAAAATGTAGCAATATTTAAATTAGTATTATTCTTGTTAAAATAAATATGTAAAATGATGACAAAAGAAATGTAATATATTTCTTAACCGTAATTAAGTTCAGATTTCATATTAACAGTTGTATACATCAATTATGACGAAGCTCAAGAAAACGATAAAACGATCATAATAAACTATTTGTCTAGACTCGACTGTGCAATATAATAACGAGTACAGACAAAATTATACAGTTAATTTGGTTAGACTTAGGTATAATAAATTCCAATCATAAATCAAATAAATTCAATATTTTTTTAACGATTTAAAATATCTAATTATTTTTTTAACAAATAAAATATGTAATCACATAATTAAAAATAACGCGATTGTGACAAATCTGGCTATATTAACTTAGTCAGCCTGTCAATGCGCTAAAGCTCATCAAATACAAACTTAGTAATGACATTGACAAAATCTGTGTCTATATCTGCATTTTAGTTTAATTCCCAGTCTTACAAACTTAGTAATGACATTGACAAAATCTGTGTCTATATCTGCATTTTAGTTTAATTCCCAGTCTGTAAATTATATATGAATCAGTGTGTTTTACAAAAAAAAATATATACATGAATCAGTGTATATAATATGTGCATTTTAGTTAAGTTCTCTGTATTTTACAAAAAGGGTCAGACAAAATATTAAATACTTACAATATACACAGCCAGATTTTTCTATTTTTATGATATATGTATGTGACCTCATGGCAAAAAAGTAAAATTATAGTGACCTAATTTTGTTTTATTTTCGACGTAGTATACATATATGTATACAGTATATACATATATACATATGACTTATTATATTTTTTTCTTTTTTTTACTACTGACTGAGTCCATAATATTTGTATTTGTTCACTTTATAATCAAAATAATATATTCTTCTGAGTTTCCAAGAAAAAATCTTAACTACATTCCTTTGCGACTTTTAGTCACGAGCCGAACCTTGTGACTTAACTGGTCAATATTATATTCACCGTCATGGGAAAATCAGGTTAATTCCAACATATATAATCTATTGTTAGTACAAATAATTTACATCACGTGATATTATTATATGAATTACACAAAATAAAAAAAAAATATACAAGTTTGTTTTTGTTGTGTAATATTTGGAGTTTAGTGAATAATAATTAATAAACACAAACAAAATGAAAATCTAGATTAATTTAATTACACTGACTATACAAAATGAAATTAATTAATTAAAATCATATCATTTTCGTTGTCTTCTTCCTTCGGCTTCACTAGAAAGGCTTAAACAAACACCACATAAAAAGGTCTCAGCCTTTTGAGTACCAATTTAATAATACTTATCTTATTATAAATTCTCTGATTAACATATATTTATAACCATACTATATGTTTCTCGACTTTATAGAAATATACAATAATACGGATGGTTTTATATACATCTTTGAGATTAACATAGAAAGTATGAATCATAACTAAATACAGAAAAGATAAAATTTCTAATTAGGGCTTTGTTTCTATAGGATAATGATCAAGTTAAATAAAATAATCAATCTTCAGCCAATTGTCTATGAGAAACTTGTTCAACAATTCAGGAAGTTGCTTGGACCCTACGTATCTTTCTAAATCACCAAAAAGAAAGAAAAAAAAAAGAAACAATAATTATTTTTATCTTTTAGTTATTTACAAAGAAAGCTCCTCCATCTTCTTCTATTTAAAAGCCATTTTTTTCCACCCTTTCATTACTTTTATTTCTCTTCCTTTAACTGCTTCAAAAGATTCTCCTCCCAGCTTGCTTTCTTATTTCATTTTTCTTCCTTCTTCTTCTTCATCTTCAAAAAAAAAAAAAAACTTCTGGGTTTCTGATTTATATATAGTTCTTGAATCTTTAAAGTTGATCATGGCTGTTGTGATTGAAGAAGGTGTGGTTTTGAATCATGGAGGTGAAGAGCTTGTTGATTTGCCTCCTGGTTTCAGGTTTCATCCAACAGATGAAGAGATCATAACATGCTACCTTAAGGAGAAGGTTTTAAACAGCCGATTCACAGCTGTAGCTATGGGAGAAGCTGATCTCAATAAGTGTGAGCCTTGGGATTTGCCAAGTAAGTTTTACTCAATTCTTCTTTGATAATTCAAGTTTTAAACACAAAAGTTTAGCTTCTTGATTAAGATTTATCAATTCTTGTTTTTGATCTAGTTTTCAAACTTCAAAGCAAAACAAGTTTTTTCAATCTTCTTTGACTATTTTCAAACACAAAAAGCTTCTTGATCAAGATTCTGATTCTTTTTTTCTTTTTGGTTTGATATAGAGAGGGCAAAGATGGGGGAGACAGAGTTCTACTTCTTCTGTCAAAGGGACAGAAAGTATCCAACCGGGATGAGAACTAACCGAGCGACTGAGTCCGGTTATTGGAAAGCTACCGGGAAGGATAAAGAGATCTTCAAAGGCAAAGGTTGTCCCGGGAAGGATAAAGAGATCTTCAAAGGCAAAGGTTGTCTTGTTGGTATGAAGAAAACACTTGTGTTCTATAGAGGAAGAGCTCCTAGAGGTGAAAAGACTAATTGGGTCATGCATGAATATCGTCTTGAAGGCAAATATTCTTATCATAATCTCCCTAAATCTGCAAGAGTAAGTTTTTTTCTTTTTTTGGTTAAAATTCATATATTTTATACTTTTTTCTTTGTTTGAATTTGATTCCAAAAAGGAGAAAGATCTAAGATTATTATTCTTAGTTTTCTTGAACCAAAATTTTACTAAGAAAATACAAGTCCCTTTTCATATACCCAATTCAAGATTTGATTAGTTTTTGTTTTTTACTAAGAAAATACAAGTCCCTTTTCATATACCCAATTCAAGATTTGATTAGTTTTTGTTTTCTTATGATCTTGATTACAGCTTGAATAAAAATAAATTAAATTTTAATCTATAGTTTTGTTTTGTTATGATCTTGATTACAGCTTGAATAAAAATAAAATAAATTTTTAATCTATAGTTTTGTTTTCTTATGATCTTGATTTACAGGACGAATGGGTAGTGTGTAGGGTTTTTCACAAGAAAAATCCAAGTACTACATCTCAACAAATGACAAGAATACCCATTGAAGATCTCACAAGGATGGATTCATTTGAGAACATTGATCATCTCCTTGATTTCTCATCTCTTCCTCCTCTCATAGATCAACCAGACCAATACAATTTCAAACCCATCCATCCTCCAACTTACAATAATATCCCATCACAAATCCAACCACATGATTTCAATTCTTACCAATCAATCTTCAATCACCACCAAGGTTTTGGTTCTGCTTCTGGTTCAGGCTCAGGCTCTACATACAACAATAACAACAAGGATATGATCAAGATGGAGCAATCACTTGTTAGTGTGTCTCAAGAAACATGTTTGAGTTCAGATGTGAATGTAACTGCGAATACAACTATGGAAGTATCTTCAGGTTCGGTAATGAAAGAAGATATGGAGATGATGGGAATGGTGAATAGTAGCAAGTCATATGAAGATCTAAGTGACTTGAGAGGCATCTTATGGGACTATTAATTAATTATTTTAACTGTTGTTGTAAGAGTAAATTTGTTGGGGGTTTTAATTATCATGTAGTTAATACATATACATATAGGATTTACTAGAGGGTTATTTCTAGGTATTTTTTAATTTCATATTTAATTAGTTGATTGTTTAATTAGTGTGGGGAAAAAAAAGAAAAAAAAGTATTGTGATAATTTGGGGATTTTAGTGCATAAGTAATGATATCTCAATGTAAACTGTATTTGTAATATAAAACTAGTTTTTATAGGGGTTTTAACAGAATTTTCATTATTAAGACTTATGGTATAATAATTATATTTATGATATTACATTTATAACAATTCGACATATGCCATCAAAACTCAAGTATATATACGTTCCCATTTTAAAACCAAAGATTTTATGATTATTTTACGTGAATTCATATATAGTTTTTCGGGTAAAATACCATATAAACTGCATTTTAATTCAATAACGTAAATACGCCACTAATAATAATGGATGTAAATAAATGGTTCTCGTGAAGCTTTGCTATTTCTATCATTGATAATCACTAAACAATCAACTTAATGTTTACCCAAAATTAATCTATGATTATTTTTTGTGTGCAAAACAAAAATTAAAAATGGGTATAGCTCAGAGGGAAAAAAAAAAAACACAGCTCATGAATCATGTGAATGTTCCCTGAATCTGGGCATCATATTAGCCTCATCGTACGCTCAATAATTTAGATTATAATTTAGATTATTAAGAATTTATGACACAACTATATTAATATTTCATATTGCATTAAACAAAAAAAAGAACATATCAACTAAGAACAGTGATTAATGATGGGTTTCTTTCTTGTAAGTATATAATACTGGATTCTAAATAAGTCTTAAGCAACTTGGTTATAATTACATAAATGATCAATCACAATACGTTTTCTACTTATATTTAATACTAATTAACTAATGTTTTAATACGTTTCATGTTATTCATTTTCTTTTCAGCACTTAATTGCTACTTCTAATAGTGTTTATTAGTTCCGTAACTATATTCTAATTTTTTCTTAATATTTAATGGTTTTTTTGTTCTTAGGGCCCGAAGCACGAAGCTTGTCTTTTAAGAATAAGACACGAATGCAGATCTGTGTTTAAGATTTGGCACCAGATCTGTTTTTATTTAAATGTATTACTGTATATACTATAATATTATTTGTTTTGATTCCTATATATATTTAAGAAGTGTTAGTAATAAAACCATCATGAACATTGTAAATCTATAAACATAATTACATAGTTTACATGGCCTATGATTCATATATTTTCTTATAGTTTAAAATGTTCATATTTAACGGGATATATATTTTAAAGATAAAAACTAAATTAACCATACGTAAATAAATGATCTGGTTCATTGTACAATAATGATTTGAAAATAAGCGTGTGAGTTTCTTCTACCTCAAATTCAGCATATAAATCTCATAACT
>CM071717.1:51197974-51208500 GCA_036630335.1 Physaria fendleri | reverse complement strand
CTCTTTCAAACTGATGTAGAGACCCTGTGGCTTCCTGAAAATACTCCCATACTTCTGGCAAGCTTCACCAACTGTTGGTGTGTACACAACTGGAAGCAACTCCTCAACGTTATCAATCAATAGCTTATAGAACAACCTCTCGTTCCTTTCCTGCAAGATTCACAATAATACATAAGCCACCAGTTGGAAAACAAAAACTAATTGAACAAATCTTTATGAAGAACAATCACTAAACCTGAAGATCCATCAGGGCCGTGTAACGTTGTAGAGGAACAGTGTACTGACGGAGATTATGCATCAGCTTCCTCTCCTAATAAATCAACAAGAAAACAAAGTTAACACAAAAACCAGATCAAAGTTATATAAAAGTAGGTTCTTTTATATTAAACTTCATGTCACCTGAACATCCTGAGTTATAACCACAGGAGGAAGAAGACCAGTTAGGTAATGAGCATCTCTTTCTTTATCAGTGAACGCAAGTCCCTTGTTGTATCTCGGATCACGCATCAACGAGTACCCACTGGAAAAACATTTCAATCCATTATAAGCTCCACAGAGAAAAAAATTGGAACTTGAACAACAAGAAAAAACAAGGTCCATATTTCACAAAAAGTCAAACTTTACTAGCAAAAAAGCTTTGATTTTGGTAAAGAAACTATGATGGATCAAAGTAAAACAAAAGGGTATGAGATCTAAAGGCGTGTTTTTTTGACTCACCTAGCAACAGAGGTAACCCAAGGGGTGACAAGCTGGTCCAAGGTAGCGGAATCCTCGCCGTAGACGTCAGAAATACCACCACCAACGCCGGATCTGTTATCGGCAACATCCTCACAGGGTAATTCAGTCGGATTACTTCCCATATCGAGCTTTAAAAAGCAAACTTGGAACAAACAAGAATGTAGGAAATTGAATTATGAGGTTGATGAAGAATGATCTTAAAAGATATATTAGGTGAATGATGATGATTGATGATGAAACATAGAAGTGGAAGATAGTGGGTATATATAGGCCATAAGAAAATGAAAAGTCTGAAAATTGGAGCTGATCGTCAAATGGAGAAGAAGAACGTGACGGAGTCACCACCTTTGTGTAGGTCCCCTTCTCTCTTCTCTCTTCGTCCATTATTACATCTTTTTGTTTTTATTTTAAAAACTATTTACTTATTGACCAAAAAAAAAAGTTACTTTAGTATTATTTTTGTCTTTTTTATTTGTTATAAAACGAATTTCACGACAAGCAGGTGTAGCTCGGTTGGTAAAGCACACCCCACCCTGATCTTTAGGTCAGAGGTTCGAGTCACGCTGGTGACATTAATATGTCACATCAGAAATGACCCCCTTCTCCAATGTACTTCCTAATTTCTGTATGGGCCCGAGACCACAAAATTTTAATGTTAAAAAAAAAACTCCAATGTACTTCCTAATTTCTGTATGGGCCCGAGACCACAAAATTTTAATGTTAAAAAAAAAAAAACGACTTTCACATTTTAATAATTTTACTAATACAAAAAAAAAAAATCCCCAACAATTCCAACCAAATTAATATACAAAGTTAAATTCATTTCATTATAAGAGTTTGTACCAATTTAGACAATTATGTATTAGACGAGATAGCGCAGGTCAGTTTGTATCGCGCTGCGTCATTTGACTAAGTGATCATGGTTCGAGTCACGGTGGATACAATATAACATTTGCGTTAAAAAAAAAAAAAAAAAAAAAAAAAAAAAAAAAAAAAAAAAAAGACAATTATGCATTATGTTTTAGGTAAATATGTATATAATTAATGACAAAAACATGCTCATTGAATATGATGTGAATTTTGTAAACTCGTATTATTTGATGATCCTTTACCCCAAATTTAAAATGAATATGATAATTGATTCTTCATCAAATATGTGTATATATATATACATATACATATTTGGTGGTAATACAAAGAGAAATGAAAAAGAAAAACAATAATTATTTGGTGGTAATACAAAGAGAAATGAAAAAGAAAAACAATAATTGTGATTGAGGCTGCGGGGATGGGGATCAAACTTGGCAGCCATAATGGACCCACCAAACTTGAATTTATGTATATTATAAGTCAACTAGATATTTATTTGTCTAATACTATATTACATAAAGTAAAAAGAATCTAATCTTCAATGTTTAGTATAATAATGATTTGATTTAACGATAAAAAGAATCTAATCTTCAATGTTTAGTATAATAATGATTTGATTTAACGATAATTCATGGATATACCTTTTTTGGGGTGACATATGAATATGGTAATAATGACAGCAACTAGTGCGTAATAAAATAATTATTTCATAACTACGTGTGGACATACGTATGTTATTTTATCGTAAGTTTTTTAACTTTTCAATTGACCAATTTTTTTTTTTTTTCATGGTCATTCCCATTTTCTTGTGTTCATACAAAACAGCAATACGCGTTAATATTCTACAAAAGTTCTTTTTTTCTAGAACAAATAAGGAATCATCGGTTCCAAGATTTGATTTTAATATCATTTTTTTACCAACTCCAACTTTTTTTTCTTTCAAAGTTTCTGTAGTTACTTTTGACCCTTTAATTCTCGTTTTTTCACTTATATAAAGTCAAAAGGCTATATATGTACACAAACATCTTAGACTAATTTACCTTCATGTGAAAATGAAACTAAACCAAACCTTATTTTCCTTTAACCAAACCAGAACTATATAACTGAATCAAACTAAATTGTTAAACTGTGGCTAGTTAACCTCTTATGTCCTTACAAATTCAAACCCGACATCCCATATTACTTCTAAACCCTAGTCTATATCTTCAATTAGGCATGCTACTATTACCCCATAATTTCCGACAAATTTTGGTTTGGTTAACTATATGTTAATAGATTAGGAAGATGTGATTAATTATGGATTCAGTTTGGTTCAGTTCAAATGAACAACCATCCGGTTAAATATTTAACCGGGTATTGATTCATGGATAAACCATTTTTCATTCTAATGTACAAATGATAATAATATATATTCAAGTATTCACAAAATTTATACGGAAAATTAAATAATCAAACAATTCATAGATAAAACCCATTATATAATATGTATCTTCTACACGTATTCACAAAATTTATACGGAAAATTAAATAATCAAACAATTCATAGATAAAACCCATTATATAATATGTATCTTCTACACTTGGCTTCTGATTTTACAATCACACCATTGGTATCACAGCTACCTAGAGAAGAAGAATAAGATCATCTCGTGTTACGTTTGATCTTTCACCAGAGACCAGCGGCTGATCCATTAACATCATCAAGTCGCTTCATCATCCAATCTATGATATCACGACCAACTTCCTCACGCTCAGGTTCAAAGAGAAGGTCGTGTAAGAAACCATCATAGAGTTTGATGTTTTTAAAAACCGATGGTGCCTGATTAAACAAGTCTTGTGAAGCTAGTGGATCAGTGACTTTGTCATCTGTGCCATGGAGAACAAAGAAAGGCACTGTAACAGATTTGAAGTTCCGGGTCAAGTAAGCTGTTATGCGAAGAATCTCATGGCCTGTTCTGACTCTTATTGGACCTGTGTAGACTAATGGATCTGAGTATTTGGCTAAGAGAGCTTCAGGGTCTCTTGTGACTGGAATGCCTCTTTTGTTTGCTCCTTTGAAATCAGATTATTTGGCTAAGAGAGCTTCAGGGTCTCTTGTGACTGGAATGCCTCTCTTGTTAGCTCCATTGAATTGGAACCTTGGGGCCACCGATGAGAAGATTGGAGCTATTGCCTAGAAAGAAACATACGAGCCTATGATGAAAAAAGCTTATAATTTGAATACTGCAAAGGAGAGGACTTTACCCCTACGATGGGATGAGCAGGTTTGGCACGAAGTGCAGGTAATGTTAGGACAATGCCAGCTAACATATCTTCAATAGAGGGAGATGAAGCTGCCTATATAACACAAGGTTAAATCAAGGTACTGTAAAGAATCAAAACTTGAAGAGAGCTTTAGAGGTACAAAATTAGGTACCTTGAAAACCACAACTCCACCAGTAGAGTTACCAAAGAGGTAACATGGGACCCCAGAATTCTTTAGATCATCACCAAAAAAATTCAAAAGAAGAAGTAATGAATGTTAATAAGATGTTGAACTTATTGTGTCAGAAACAACATAATCAAGAGAAGGAACATAACCATACAAACCATCACTCCCACCGTGACCTAATATATAGTTATGGACCAAACATATGACAACCTGTCCAGACCCTTCAGTTTCACAACAAATAAGAAATCGAGAAGAAACAAAATAAGCTCGTGTTCATACCAATCCAGTCCATAATGTGTACACCTAAATTACTTGAGTTTAGCTGCTTGGTTGGCGAATTAAGAATATTATCCAAAGGAATTCAAAACGATTCACAGATTGAGATAGTCATCACGATTCACAGATTGAGATAGTCATCAAATTAAGAAAAAGAGTAATCAAACTGGAGATTGTTTTTTTGATATATCACCCGTGTGACCTAATCCATGGATAATAATCAAAATTCACTTGAAGATACAAACAAATTCAAAATCGAAAGTTCAAATCGAAATCAAGATGAATTCTAAACCAATGTTGACTCTCACTTATCTGCAAGACAGACCCGTCAATGGAAACAGAACTTTTAGGTGGAGGAACCTGTGGCTGTGATACCGCTCGGCCAGATTCATCACAAAAACTATTTCGTTTGTTAGAAAATTGACCATGATTTCCTCACCATTAATGTCTGCAAACATAAATGTAAATCAAAAGAACACTGGAACACAATTTTTATCCCAATATGAAAAACTCAGAAGGAAATAACAAAAAGGGACCTAAATTAGAAAGCTGAGCAGTACGGCCTTGAAGCTTGAACTGATCTCTGGTAAACTATTTGAGCCAATACTTGAGTGTATACTCCAAGGCTCGTGCCAGTATCGACTCCATTGTCAATCCTGTGATCCGAAATCACAAAGATGGAGCAACTGCAGGTCTTGGACTCGTCCTACACATGCTCTATGAGATTTCTCTGAGAGCTGAGAGATCAATTTCAAGTATCTGGAGTGAGTTAGCGAACCTTAATTACGATGATTCTATAACGTCACTAATCTTTCCATTTTCCACAACGAATCGTTTCCTAATTTATTTAGGGTTGCTTTTATTTTCTTTACTGAGTTTTAATTGACTCTAAAAACGTATATATAACAAGTCTTGTGATATAAGATCTGACTTATCTCTCGGGCACACTCTCCGAGGAGCCCTGAAGCTGCTTTTCGACCTCTATTCGCCGGTTATGGGCGGCGGCGCTCCACACTGGCGTCGCCCCTGGCTCCTCCGCCTTCAGGGTTTTGTTCTTAACGTCTTTCAGCTCGTTCTTCTGCTTGGATCTGATTTCATGGGGAAACTCTCGAGAGATCGTGTCTCGAGTGAAACCTGACTAGTCCGGAGTAATCCAGACGACATCAAGGGTTTAGATATTTTAAAGTGATTATGACATGTTTTAGGATTAAACACAAATAGAGAACCGATTCATTTAGTTTTCGCTTATAGTTGATCTTAATGTTTAGGTTGAATTGGAAAAAGGTCGGATATCAAAGATTACAATAAGGACATATAAGAAGGAGCGTGTGACTTCTCTCTCGGGCACACTCTCCGAGGAGCTCTGAAACTGCTCTTCCACCTCCATTCGCCGGTCATGGGCGGCGGCGTTCCACACCGGCGTCGCCCCTGGCTCCTCCGCCTCCAGGGTTTTGTTCTTAACGTCTTTCTGCTCGTTCTTTTGCTTGGATCTGATTTCTTGGGGTGTTCGTTCTCGGACCCCATAGCTCGTCAAGACCATCTCCTTGGTGGGACCGCCGATCTCGGTCACTTTTTCACCGCCACAGGAAGATCGCTTTCATCACCATCCACCTCCATGAGCCAGTCGCAGATCAGATCTGCGAATCCTCATAGAGTCCGATTTTCCGAGTTTCCACCATCCGTGTCTATCCGTTAGTGCTGCAGGAAGATTATTACTCGATCCATTGTGCTTGTTACTAGGTAAGTCGAGTTTGTATGAGCTTAAACTTTTGATTCTCTCGAATCGTTGTCATCGTTTGGATGTTTACTGCTTCGCCGGAACTGGTGTTTGGGATGCACTATCCGGTCCACCATTATCCCAACCTCCCACAGCTACGGCTTGGAGATCGTTCCCAATGTTATATTGGGTGTCTTACCGCCGCTTGTCGGCTGACTTAACCAGACATAACGTCTTGGTCCCTGTCTCGAGTCCATGACCAGACATAACGTCTTGGTCCCTGTCTCGAGTCCATGGCTCGAAGATCTTGTTGAAGGAAGGAACCGCCGCATATCAAGACCCTTATTTGACTCTATTCTATCCAACGCTGTTGGGACGTCGGAACACCACCGGATGTGGTCAAGATACAGGAAAGCGGCGCTCGTCTTCTCCCTAAAATTAGGGCGAACTCAATGGTTGTTGGGCCCTGGGCCCAGTTCTAAAATCAGGCAAATCCATAGTTGGTCCCTGTCTCGAGTCCATGGCTCGAAGATCTTGTTGAAGGAAGGAACCGCCGCATATCAAGACCCTTATTTGACTCTATTCTATCCAACGCTGTTGGGACGTCGGAACACCACCGGATGTGGTCAAGATACAGGAAAGCGGCGCTCGTCTTCTCCCTAAAATTAGGGCGAACTCAATGGTTGTTGGGCCCTGGGCCCAGTTCTAAAATCAGGCAAATCCATAGTCACCCCTTTCTGTTTATTTATCTGTTCAAGTTAAACTTATGGGCTTTTAATGGGTCTTGGATCTTTAGATTGACAAAGATAATATGGCTTAATTGTATTAAGGGGATATGTGTGGAAGTCAAGTCTGGGTTATATCCCGTTGACCATGTTTTAATTGCGGTATAACCGCTTAATGAATGAAGATAAACTGTTAGACCAAAAAAAAAAAATGTTTAGGTTGAATTGATCACTTATTTTCTGATCATTAGTTGATTCTGAAGAATTGATCCTTCATAGATTGATGGAAATAGACATAAGTGAGCATCATTCTTTATCGAATGAAAATTGATAGTTAAGGATGTTGTGAACATATCGAACCAATTCGTTAATGCTTGTTTAGGGCTCTCTTAGCAATGAGTCACCGCATTAGAGTACATTGACTTATCATGTTTTACGCATAGTAATTATCACTATAGAAGTGGAGTCGTTAAAGTAGTATTTATTGTTTGAGTTCTAAGCAATTTTTCATGAGTCTCTTAGTAGTTGTTAAGATCATAGGTTAAAGTAGTATTTATTGTTTGAGTTCTAAGCAATTTTTCATGAGTCTCTTAGTAGTTGTTAAGATCATAGCTATCAAATCTTGTGTATCCCTCTAAACCTTAGCGTCTTTAACAATAATTTATCCTCTCTTTTTACTTTCAGTCTGTTTAATTTCAGTCTCAAAAGCAACAGTCTTTATTTCAGTCTTATTAGCTTTACTAGATAACTCTAGACTAAAATATAGCCATGTTCCTTGTGGATCTCTACACCCAACTATACTAACTGTGCACTTGCAAGCTTTAGATCTTGTTAAACTCCCAGAAATATTCTATTAGTGCATCTCGAATGGGAAAACCCCTAAAGGGGTTCTTACCAATATTTAAAATATAAATTTTACATCAACTACTTTTAAGAACCCTATTAAGGGATTTCAATTTTTTGTTTCTTCAATGGTAAAACTCTAGTATAGGTTCTTAACAATAAATAATTATTATCTTATAAAAAAGTATATTATAATAACTACACTTTTTTTTAACCCATTCTTATCATTCATATAAAAGAGACCGGCGCATAATGGCCTACAACATAACCCCAAAGGGCTTGCTAGAACCCAAGAAGGGTCGATGGTTCTCCGAGAGGAGTAAACCGAGAGGCACAAAAGAGGAGTAAACCGAGAGGCACAAAGCCAATACTACAACTAACGACTAACACAAACACAAATGAGCCAAGACCCTAACAAATCTAAATACCTAGAGAGTGAATTAAAACTTCTAGAAACCAACAATTAACTTTCAAAGTTTAAGGAGTCTTCCGAAGTTTCAGCGTGCGAGTCTGTAAAAACTAGATCAACCCAGGCTATGGACCGTGGAGGAACTCAGTCTCCATGTTTTACCATTTTAGAAGCTACAGATGCGAGGCTAAACTGGGAGAGTGAGAGGAACTCAGTCTCCATGTTTTACCATTTTAGAAGCTACAGATGCGAGGCTAAACTGGGAGAGTGATTAATCACGAGGAACTCAGTCTCCATGTTTTACCATTTTAGAAGCTACAGATGCGAGGCTAAACTGGGAGAGTGATTAATCACCAAGGAGGTTGAGAAATGCACGAACTCAATGGTATTAGAAACCAAAATGATCTTCCAAGTTCACACCTAAACTCCAAAGGATTGAATTAATTTAAGACTTGTCTAGATTTTGAGGTATTCCTCCATATGAGAAGATGATTGAGCGATTAAGCATGAAGCCACATATGACTGTCTTTACCAGATAAACCAATTATTCCAAAGTCACCATAGCAAGATCCTTTATCACTTGGCCAATCATCATTAACAAATAAGCTCATGAGTGAAACAGAACCCCCAAATCAAACTTACTCATGGATAGAGCCAATTAGAGACTCGATCGAGAGGGATGCCAAGGAGAGAGGAGTCAGCTTGAGAAGTACCAGAGAGGCATTCGAGCCTAAGGGGAAGAAGCTTGTCCGACTTAACATCCGATGATGGATCTGGAGTTGAAGGGAGATGCCGTCGTGTAACCATTGGTGCGGAGAGACTAGCGTCTGGAGGAAAGAGAGCCATAAAAGATAGATCTGTGTTGGTGTAACCATTGGTGCGGAGAGACTAGCGTCTGGAGGAAAGAGAGCCATAAAAGATAGATCTGTGTTGCTTAGGCTGGAGTTCTTGATCTGACGAAGTTTCAGTCACCATTGGAACAACTTCTTCACGAAAGGGAGAAATAAAAAACGCCTAAGATGAAGGGGTCTGTAGTCTAAAATGAAATCAATCAAAGGCTTTCTCACTCAAAGGAATAGAGCACAAATCGAGCCACATGAAGAGACTGAAGGCTCCAATCGAAGTTGAAAAGCATGTCGTCGATTTCTAGGTCTCAGAGATCTTCTCCGCCGAGATCTAAGCTGTACACTAACAGAAAACTACTTCGATTTCTAGGTCTCAGAGATCTTCTCCGCCGAGATCTAAGCTGTACACTAACAGAAAACTACTGGGTCCCTCCCCAGCACACCGACGAGGCCGATGATGCCGGAGAGGATGAACACTAACAGAAAACTACTGGGTCCCTCCCCAGCACACCGACGAGGCCGATGATGCCGGAGAGGATGAGAAGCAGCGGTGAATTTGTGTTTTGCGACGGATACAGCGATTTAGGGTTGAGAGGTTGATCTTTTATAATAACTACATTATAACACAAAGCATCCAATTTTATTTCAAAGCAGAGCAATTAAAGCTGGTTGAGATACAGAGGCTTACTGATTCTCATCAGATTTCAAAGAGCTAAGACCACATTGCTCTTACTGCATGACATTTCCTTGTAGTAAACTGGTTTTGTTGGATGATCTTCTGCAAAGTTCACCTGTCAAGCCGCAACACCAAAAAACATGAGCAACTCAGAATCAAAACTTTGGCACGATAGGTTTAAGAGTCAAAACCACAACAAAAGGAGAATTCTACAAAAGATTAGAAAAGGCAGCTTCCTCTAGATATGTAAAAGGGAGACAGAGAAAATGAAGAAGAACATAACCAAACGTTTAAACGTTTTACCACAGGAATGCACAAAAATAACTTAGAATGGTCCAAAAATATAATTATTATACTAAAACAATTACCAGCGATCTAAATATTGCCTACAAGCAACACATACAAAACAATACTGATACATTTCTATTGCATCATCTAATTCAATGTGACAATGTCCACATTAACAGTGAAACATTGATATAGAAATTCCAACTATTGGTCTCTTCAAAGGATAAACAAGAAAGTCTTTTTAAGGTGATGTGTTTTTCGTAAAGGAGCAGAAGACAAGAGTATTAAAGGGTTGAGAGAAAGTCTTTTTAAGGTGATGTGTTTTTCGTAAAGGAGCAGAAGACAAGAGTATTAAAGGGTTGAGCCAATACTCTTTTATCATTGGTATTTTTCTTTAAGCGAGGAACAAATTTCTTCCAATCGTAATTACCAACTCCATACCTACAATTTTTTAACAGTCAGATCAAACTGATCCCAACAAAGTTAAAGAAGCATGATCAAACTATTAAAAATTAGCTAAACATGGAAGGAACCAAGAAAAATGGTTAAATACAGTTTCAAACATTTGTGGTCTATATATGAGGAACACCTTTTAAGTTATACAGACGATAATAGTAAAATCAGAGAAGTGTATTTGGGGTTTCTGAGGGGAATTAGAGACAAGAAAAGAGTAACATTAGAAGATTCACCATGCCAATATTTAAAGAA
>CM071717.1:51185001-51196307 GCA_036630335.1 Physaria fendleri | reverse complement strand
ACACCATCTAGACCTAGTTCTCTAGACGTGTACCAGATTTCCTTGTGGATCGACCCCGCTCTATACTTCAAGTGACTATACCGCGCACTTGCGGTTCTGAACAGGTTTAAACTCTCAGGTATACTCTCTAGTATTCCTGGGTGAAACCTGACTATGTTGGATGAGCAATCCGGCAGACATCAAGAATCTCTTGAATTCCCCGTCGCTTAACGCTTTTTATCATCAGTAGTTTCAAGCTTAGTATTAGTTTAGTAGCTCTGGCTAGACAAAAAACCCCTAACCATATTTTATCCTAGCTTTAGATTACCTTACACAAGCTCAGATCTATGAAGTACCTTGATCTCTATGGGATCGATCCTTAAGTAATGATGTGGTATTCTATGGCGCCGTTGAAGACCGAACAACCAAAGAGGTAAACGAGATGCAACAGATGTGTTAAATATGGTGGATGAAAGTGTTTTTTTAGAGAGAAAAGAGAAAATTAATGTGCTATGTTTTTCTTTTGTCAAGCATGTGATACGTATTTACGGTAAAAAAAAAAAAGTATGGCTGATTGTTTGGAGTTGTCGATTTAAATTTTGGATATAGAATTGTTGCCGTAGACTATTGAACTATAACATTATGATTAAGGCTGTATAAATTTGGTTTCCGTAAATTTGTTTGAACCGTAGATTGTCTGTTAAAACTGTTGAATTAAATGAAATTAATTTTTAGTAAATATGATTATGATTTTCATTAAAAAAAATTTTATAAAAAGCTAATGAAAATATTTTATTAATCTTTTTATTTTTAAAGTTAATTTTTTGTACAAAGTTACACTTTATTCCATAAAATGAAAAAAAATCATCAAAGTAGAATATTAAATGGTTTTAGGTTTAAATATATTTATAAAATTTGTTTGCAATCAAAGATTTATAATGCTTAATTACTTTATATTTCAGATTTCAATAGCTTTAGAAAAACATAAAGCTCTAAATAATCTCATCAGTGGCGGACACACGTTGGATGCAGTTGACCTCACTAACATATATAGAGGTTCAAGAGAATTCTAAGTGGCAAATTAGTTTTAGATTACTATATAGTTAGTAAAAGAGGTGGTAGGTTGGACCTTCTTTTCCTTTAGTTTGCGTCCTCAAAATTTTAGTACTTCATTTTGCACCCATAATACCAAAATTGTAGATCCATACTTAATTTACTGAACTGTTGGAAAAAAAAAAAATACTGAATTTTGAATTTAAGAAAAGAACAATAATCAAATTTTTGGGCAATAAAAAGAAGAAAAAATCTTCAAATTCTGTTCTTTTCCGTTGTCAATTTGGGAAATTGTCACTCCCAATTTTAGAGACACAATTGAGAGCAAAAGGTTTTAGGAGAGATGCAGAGAATCTCCATTAATGTCCGAAGATTCTGCGTCACCTCTGTCAGTTCATTTCCCGCTTCAACGCTCACCGGTAACGATTTCTTCTTTTGATCAGGATTCCATGTTTAGTGTTTCTTAGGGTTTTACTAATCTGGCCTGGGATTTATCTAAATATCATCTCAATCTCAATCATTTTGGGGTTTGTGTATAGCTTTTCTGGGTTGATTCTTGGTCAATGTTTCTTAGGGCTCGTGATGTTGATGCATATTTGGTGATCACGATTCGATTTCTCACTGCAAATTATGCAACAATTCGCTTTACAAAGTTGTATGCTTTCTTGTAGATCACCTGATGTTGAAACAAGTTCTTGAATTATGCAATGCTCCTTCAGATTCCAAATGTGTTCTTCAAATGCATGCTCAGGTCTTTAAACTTGGATATGGAACATATCCATCTCTTCTTGCCTCTGTGGTTACAGCTTACAGACGTTGCAACCTTTCATATCTTGCTCGCCGCCTTCTTCTTTGGTTCCTATCTTTGTCTCCTGGTGTCTTTAACACAAACTTAATCATTGAGATTCTTATGAAAACCGGAGAATACGGTTTGGCCAAGAAAGTTCTTCTTAATGCCAGTGATAGGAATGTGATCACCTGGAACTTGATGATTGGTGGTTATGTCAGAAATGTCCAGTACGAAGAAGCACTGAAAACTCTTCATGATATGCTTAGTTTTTCCGACATTAAACCAAATAAGTTCAGTTTCGCTTCTGCTTTAGCCGCTTGTGCCCGTCTCGGAGATCTACACCGTGCTAAGTGGGTTCATTCTCTGATGATTGATTCTGGGGTTGAGCTTAATACAATATTGTCTTCTGCACTTGTCGATGTGTATGCCAAGTGCGGAGATATAAAAATGTCGAGGGAGGTATTCTACAGTGTTAGTCGAGATGATGTGTCAATTTGGAACGCAATGATCATGGGTTTTGCTACTCATGGGCTAGCCACAGAAGCGATTAGAGTATTTTCAGAGATGCAAGGGCAACATATTTCACCAGACTCTATAACATTTGTTGGTCTTTTAGCAGGGTGTTGCCATTGTGGTTTGCTTGAAGAAGGGAAAGAGTGCTTTGATCTAATGAGTCAGCAGTTTTCAATACAGCCAAAGTTAGAGCACTATGGGGCTATGGTTGATCTGCTAGGCCGAGCAGGACGGGTAAAAGAAGCTTATGAGTTGATAGAATCAATGCCTATCGAGCCAGATGTGATAGAATCAATGCCTATCGAGCCAGATGTGGTGATATGGAGGTCTCTTCTTAGTTCTTCCAGAACTTATAAGAATCCTGCTCTAGGAGAAATTGCGATACAAAATCTTTCAAAGGCAAAGAGCGGAGACTACGTGTTGCTTTCGAACATCTATAGCTCCACGAAGAAATGGGAGAGCGCTCAAAAGGTGAGAGAGTTGATGAATATGGAAGGGATCCGTAAAGCAAAAGGAAAGAGTTGGGTTGAAGTTGGAGGGGTGATACATCGGTTTAAAGCAGGAGATACATCTCATATAGAAACAAAAGCTATATATAAAGTATTAGAAGGTTTGATACAGAAAACTAAGTCTGAAGGATTTGTGTCTGACACAGATTTGGTATTGATGGATGTATCTGAAGAAGAGAAAGAAGAGAACTTGAATTGTCACAGCGAAAAGCTGGCGTTGGCGTATGTGGTCTTGAAGAGTAGTCCAGGATCAGAAATTAGAATTCAGAAGAATATAAGGATGTGCAGTGATTGCCACAGCTGGATAAAAGCAGTATCAAAGTTGTTGAACAGAGTGATTATAATAAGAGATCGGATACGATTTCATAGGTTTGAAGATGGGTTATGTTCTTGCATGGATTATTGGTAAAAGAGAGTCTGCAAAAAATCAAAAAAAATCAAAAAGCTATTTATCTGTATTCTTGTTTTGCAAACTCGCAAAATGCAACCTTCAATTAACCGGCGCTGTTAAGCATTCAGTCTGCCTCTCCGCATTGGTACTTCGAGAAGCCTACCTCGTTACCAACAGCTAGAGATTTCAAACACCGGACAGTGTTGAAGGAAGGCTTACGTGCTGAAGACTCTAGTTAGGGTCAAGGTTCATCTTCACGGGGGAGTAATGATAGGAATCAAGATGTTCATCCTGTTAGACGGTCAGGTCGGGTTAGCAATCCAAACCGTTGGTATGAAGATCGAAGTGGACCTGTTCAACTTACTTTCAATTTACTTTATTCGGTTTTTGTTATCGACTAAGTGAGTAAGAGAAGTCTATTTTTGGACTGAACTTAACCACCTTTCACCCTTGTTTCATTCTATTGGAGGATTTCTCCATGAGCTTTGCTTCAGTTGTTTTGATTTAGTTGTAATTCGTTTTGGCTATATTAATGAAAAAGAAAAACAAAAGAGGCAGTGATTACTACCCAAAAGAAAATGGTGTTGATTGTTTCAGACTAGAGGAGATCTAACTCTATGTTGTATTCTTTCTTAGCTTAAGTCGATGGATTGAGCTCTTATCAGAATATAACCTTGAATCCTTGATTCTTTTTAAGAAATTTCTGCTTAAATTAGTACTAATGTGTACAAGACTGCAACTTTTGAGTTTTTTTTTTTTCTGGGATCTAAGTTTGAAATTTTGCAGAATGTTTAGCTTTCTTGCTGCTGAAATGGGGGATGGTTCATGGTTTTGTATCTCGAACAAACAGATAACTCTTATGCAGATTCTAAAACCATTTTATCTCTCTTTCTTTCAGGCATTTTGGAGAACTCCACAGAAACCTTTTCATCAAGTACGCATTCATACTCTCTCTTGTTTGATTCTGTAACAAACATATATTGTACTGCTACAACCTTATTATGCATGGTTTTACCCTCTCTTTTTGGGTTCATAGGTTATAATATATGGTTAAGCTTATTAGATATAAAAGTCTCACATCGAAAATAAATAAGATTTATAGGTTGCATATGTATGATTGGCAAACCTCCTTCCTTGAGCTAGCTTTTGGGTGTTGAGTTTGTGACATCGAGGTGTGAATGTTATCTTCTTTATGTATTCCAAATAATTAGAATTTTGAAGTAGTATTATTATTGCCAGGTAAGTTCATATGCGGCTAGAGATGCTGAAGACTACAAAATTTTCTGTGACCGCCCTAAAGATCAACGCCCACTTGCTGAAGATGTTTTTAATGCAAGTGTTTACGGTTTTGTTTTGATAGAGGAATGACGGGATCTCTGGTTTTGGAAGCTTAAAATGTATCGATCTGATAGGACATCGGGGAGCATTTCACACCTATACATTCTCAATTCTTGTGACCCTTGCTTGTTCGAAGGCGCAACTTCACTTGGTCGATTTCCAAATTCTTGGGTATTGTTCTTTATAAGAAAGGCACTATATCTTGGTCTGAGGCTAATATTCTTTCACTCTAAAACACTCTTGTTTCATTCTCGATTGTACTATTGTACTTCAGATCTTTCAGTTCTGAGAAACAGTGAGATACACATCAGGGATCGTGGCTTTGATGAGAATTGTAAGATCTGATTTTTCTTTATTCTCTTTGTGTCTCATATGAATTGTGTTTCCGTTGGAGACATGGCAGGTCTGAGGGCCAAAGCAAACATCCTAGAGCATCAACAATAACCTCTCTGCTTTGAACATCATATATCATCAATCTTGAATCTATGTCCTCTGTAACTTTCAGTATAGCTGTGGTAAATAGAAGGCTCAATACTTAACTTCAATACAGGAGTGAAGAAGTCAAAACAAAAACAAAATGATTTTGAAAAGCAAAATATGGTAGCTGTCTTGATGCTGCATTTATGCTGTATTGTTGACACAGAAGTAAAGAGCCAAAAGAGCTAAAACCCCAATCCCAATTGCTATAGGCAAAGCCTTCCTGCATAAACATAATAATAACATTATGTATCAAAAAACCAGAGTGACAAAAGATGTGAACTTGAGAGGTAGAATTGTGTTTTGTACCCAATAGCTTCATTTCTTTGGAGCTCAGCTTTTCTGGCCTTTCTCACATCCTTGTCGTTGACATTCTTGCTCACATCTGGCATGTATGGTCTGAACCGCCGTTTAGGAGCAGCACACACTGCAAAACCAAAACCTTAAAACCCCCAATTGAAACCGAACAAAATCCCTATAAAACTGGTCAAAGCAGAAAGTTTTCGATTCTACCTGGACAGAAATAGTTATCAGGTAACTTGTCAAATGGAGTTCTGTCATTGTATATATACCTGCAGAAATTAAGAGAAAGAGACGATGATGATAAATAATCTCCAGTGATAATGAGAGAGAGAGAAAAAGATTAGGATTGAAACAAACCCACAATCACGGCAAATATAGGCTTGCTTGGAGGAGACACGCATGGAGAATCTAGGAGAAGAGGATGAAGATTTGGAAAGAGGCTTGTTGTTGCCAAGTAGCCTCATCGAGTAATAAGGCAAGAAAGATCTGTGGAGGGTTGGAGACGTCGGAGGTAAGACCATGGAGGATATTCCGGCCGTCGGAGGAAGCTGCATCGCCATTGAGAGAAGTAAAAAAAAAAATCAAAAAGTGAGAAGTGATCAGATTATCAGAAGTGTAGAAAAGATGTGGAGCGGTGTGTTCCTCACAAGTACAACCCCATTTCTCTATTGCCACCTCAATTTCCTTTCTTTTTCCCTGTTTTTTCCTCATAAAGAAATTTTATTAGACTAGGTAAAATGATTTCAACACCCATTTTTATTCAATACTCTCCATTTTGTTACACATTACTAGGTAGGTGATCCGCACTACGTGCGGGTTTATTTGCAGGATAATATTGTTTACAAATATATGAATCTACGAAAAAAATTAAAGAACACACATATGTTTATGAAATACTATTAAGGTTTCATATTTTAAGTTATTTTGGAAACAAAGACGTTATCGTTTAGTGGGTTAAAATAAGCTTGTTAATTTAACTATTATCAAGTCGGTATAACAAAACAATGTTTGAAAATTCCAAAAACACTTAAGAGTAAAAAAAAATTTTATTATATAAAATATTTTTTTTCAAGCATATATATATTTATCATATAGAGATTTTACAGCGAAAATATCAAATATGTAAAACTTTTGATATTGCAACCAATTAATATCTCGAAGGGGAGAAAATATTTTTTTAATAATTATTTTCGCAAAAATTAAAGAGCAACATCTCTAACAACAACAACAAAAATATTTAATAAATAATTGATAGAATTATTTATTAAAAAATCTATATAAAATTATTGAAAAATAACGTATAAAATTATTGAAAAATAACGAAAAGAACGAACAAATAAAAATCAAAAGAAAGAATACTCTCTTTATTCCTAAGTAATAACAGATCCTTATAAAATTGCTGAAAATTTCATAGAGAATATATATCGAAGCTGTAAACTGTTAATGTATTTTATTGTTTTAAGAACGTCATCTTTAAGAGTAAAAAAAAAGCAAAGAAACCAATCTAGAGAAAAAAAAAGATAAAATACTCTTTTCAGTTCAATATATTTAATTTTCCAGATTTTAGAATAAATTGATTATTTAAATCTATTTTGATGTCAAAAAAATTTGTTTTGGATATCCTAAATAGAGAGAAATTGTCTTATTTTGTATTTAATAACAAATATATATAAAATTTTGAAAAATTCATTGAGAATAAATATCAAATATGTAAAGTTGTTTATCTATAGTTTTTTTTTCATAAGAACGTTATTTTTTACAACATCAGAAAAAAACAAAGAAATGCATGTAAAAAAAAATCAAAAGAAATGATGTTTTCTTTAATCCTAAATATTTACTTTATAAAATTTTATAATTGACTGATTATTTTAAATTTCATATTATGTAAATATATTGAAACAGTATAACATTAATAATTTACTTAATTCTTTTAGTTTGGCAAATTAACATTATAAAAATATTACTAACATTTGTAAATTTAAAACTAAATTTAGTTTGCAAAATTAAACTAAATTTAAACTAAACTAAATTTAAAACTAAAAAGGTCACTTATTAAGCAAAATTTAAAGAAAAAGCATTTCCTTTGAACATGTTTATGATGAAAATAAATATTTTTTTCTTTTTTTTTGTCGTGAGAAAATGGATATTTTTTAAGATTATTTTGTTTTTACTATAAACATCAACAATACTATAAACATCAACAACCATTATATCAAACTAATAATTTTATCAAAAAAATCATTAACACGTGGTATAGTACGGGTCATAATTTAAATTTGTATAATTAAATTAGTTTAGTTAAGGTTTGAATAATTTGGAACCGGGTCTAGAGCGAAGATTGGTTACCAGAGATTTCGATTAAAAAAATCGTCCTTAAAAAAAATATTAAAAATGTTTAGAAACATATGTTTTCTAAACACTTGATTGTTATATTAATGATCAAGCTGTGTAAACAATTAACAAGTGAATCATTAAGTCTTGACATCGTATTATAAACATAGGAAGTAGAAATTGAAAGATTTGTAAGTTGATCTTATGTACCATTATATTAATGATCTTATGTACCGTTACATTAATGATCACGCTGTGTAAACAATTAACAAGTGAGGCATTAGGTCTTGAAATTGTATTATAAACCTAGGAAGTAGAAATTGAAAGATTTGTAAGATGATCTTATGTACCGTTTTCATATCTCTTTAACCAATTTAGTTTGATTTCACCAAACTTAATTATCCAATGTTGTATTTCCCGAATCCGAAGCAGTCAAAGTTGAGTGATTTCCTTTCTAATATATTGAGGACTTATTATTTCCTTCGTTTCCTTTCTAATATATTGAGGACTTATTATTTCCTTCGAATATAATTTTTTGGAATCCTCGATTCCAGTAATATTATATTGCAAGAAGAATATTTTAAAATTAACTTTTGATTGGCAATGTTGTTTTTCTCAAACTATAACTTTGTAATAGATATATGTGTCAAATATATACATGATCTAATAATTTGTTTTGTAAAATAAAGTGAAAATGATATATATATATATTCCTTGGTAACTATATATATTCAATATAATTTTACTATTATAGGCTGATAATTTTTTTTTGCATTTTATAAATTTATAATCATAGTTATATTTACTATTTTTTTTTTTGTCAAGAATATACTAAATTTATATACATTAAAATCTAACGATTCAAATTTACGATAATATATTAACCCGTGGTACAGCACGGGTCAAAATCTAGTGAAGTACGTATTCACAAATCTTTACGAAAATTTTAAAATATCAAACAACTCATATACTAAATCCATTATATAATATGTATCTTCTACACTTGCTCCTGATTTTACAATCACACCATTAGTATCACAACTACATAAAAAAAGAATATGAAGAAGACCTATGGTGTCGCTTTTGATCATTCACCAGAGACCAGCGGATGATCCAATCAGATTATTTGGCTAAGAGAGCTTCAGGGTCTCTTGTGACTGGAATGCCTCTCTTGTTAGCTCCTTTGAATTGGAACCTTGGGGCCACCAATGAGAAAGATTGGAGCTATTGCCTAGAAAGAAACATATGAGCCTATGATGAAAAAGCTTATAATATGAATACTGCAAAGGAGAGGACTTTACCCCTACGATGGGATGAGCAGGTTTGGCACGAAGTGCAGGTAATGTTAGGACAATGCCAGCTAACATATCTTCAATAGAGGGAGATGAAGCTGCCTATATAACACAAGGTTAAATCAAGATACTGTAAAGAATCAAAACTTGAAGAGAGCTTTAGAGGTAAAAAATCAGGTACCTTGAAAACCACAACTCCGCCAGTAGAGTTACCAAAGAGGTAACATGGGACCCCAGAATTCTTTAGATCATCACCAAAAAAATCAAAAGAAGAAGTAATGAATGTTAATAAGATGTTGAACTTACCGTGTCAGAAACAACATAATCAAGAGAAGGAACATAACCATGCAAAGCATCACTCCCACCGTGACCTAATATATAGTTACGGACCAAACATATGACATCCTGTTCAGACCCTTCAGTTTCACAACAAATAAGAAATTGAGAAGAAACAAAATAAGCTCGTGTTCATACCAATCCAGTCCATAATGTGTACACCTAAATTACTTGAGTTTAGCTGCTTGGCGAATTAAGAATATTATCCAAAGGAATTCAAAACGATTCACAGATTGAGATAGTCATCACGATTCACAGATTGAGATAGTCATCAAATTAAGAAAAAGAGTAATCAAACTGGAGATTGTTTTGTTGATATATCACCCGTGTGATCTAATCCATGGATAATAATCAAAATTCACTTGAAGATACAAACAAATTCAAAATCGAAAGTCCAAATCGAAATCAAGATGAATTCTAAACCAATGTTGACTCTCACTTATCTGCAAGACGGCCACCCGTCAATGGAAAGAGAACTTTTAGGTGGAGGAACCTGTGGCAGTGACACCGCTCGGCCAGATTCATCACAAAAACTATTTCTTTTGTTAGAAAATTGACCATGATTTCCTCACCATTAATGTCTGCAAACATAAATGTAAATCAAAAGAACACAGGAACACAATTTTTATCCCAATGAAAAACTCGGAGAAAGAAAAGAAAATTGACCATGATTTCCTCACCATTAATGTCTGCAAACATAAATGTAAATCAAAAGAACACAGGAACACAATTTTTATCCCAATGAAAAACTCGGAGAAGGAAATAACAAAAAGGGACCTAAATTAGAAAGCTGAGCAGTACGGCCTTGAAGCTTGAACTGATCTCTGGTAAACTAATTTGAGCCAATACTTGAGTGTATACTCCAAGGCTCGTTTCAGAATCGACTCCATTGTCAATCCTGTGATCCGAAATCACAAAGATGGAGCAAGTGCAGGTCTTGGACCAGAATCGACTCCATTGTCAATCCTGTGATCCGAAATCACAAAGATGGAGCAAGTGCAGGTCTTGGACTCGTCCTACACATGCTCTATGAGATTTCTCTGAGAGCTGAGAGATCAATTTCAAGTATCTGGAGTGAGTTAGCGAACCTTAATTACGATGATTCTATAACGTCACTAATCTTTCCATTTTCCACAACGAATCGTTTTCTAATTTATTTAGGGTTGCTTCTATTTTTTTTTGATGATGTTTTAATTGACTCTAAAAACGTTCGTGATTCTGTGTCTATTAAATAATTACGGAAAGAAATTTTCTTTTTTTAATTTTTTAAAAAAGATGACGTGGACACCCTAAAAATCTAAAAATCGAGAAAGAACTATGTTATTATATATATAGATTATCATCTTTCTCTTCCATTTCATAATTCAATACCTAATTTTATTTTATACTCCACAATGGTTTTGTTTAAAAAATTTAACACTCTACCCCACATTTCTATTAAAACATGTAACTTTATCAAAACATATAAATTTTATTAAAATACATAATTATTAAAATACATAATCATTAAAATACACATAACCACATAAACTAAAATACACATAAATTTGTAGAAAAAAAAATATATAAGTTTCTAAAAATCCGAACTTTTGCTCATATATGTTTGACTAAATCCGCTTGTAATTTGTGATATATATTTGAATCTCGCAACTCGGATCTAGCACGCACCGAAAATTGATAATTGTTAGAATTAGGGTAGTTAAAAGAGAAAATTGTTAATTAAACCCCGAACTTTCCCGTTTTCTCATTTTAAACCTTTATCTAATCACTTCCTTTTTTAAACCCCAAACTTACCGTATGTTTTCCAAAAAAATACCTAAACATTTGAATATTTCACATAATTAAACATTTCCTGAACTCTGTTAACAGATTTTTTTAACTCCGTTAAACCGCCGTTTAACTCTGTTAACAGAATGTTTAATTATGTGAAACATTCAAATGTTTAGGTATTTTTTTGGAAAACATACGGTAAGTTTGGGGTTTAAAAAAGGAAG
>CM071717.1:51162872-51183234 GCA_036630335.1 Physaria fendleri | reverse complement strand
TTCAGATCTGAGCTCACAAGGGAGAAATAGAGAGTGAGGAAGAAAGAGATAGAGAGAGACAATACAGAGTTTTGTGGAATCTTAATAGCTTTAAATTTAAATAATTCTGTTTTATAATAAATTATATAGTTAATTTATTTATTGTTTTTTTGAATAATTTGTGATTTTCCGTTTTCGGTTTTATTTTAGATTTTTGTGAATGTTCATGAAATCCATGCCAAATATATAGAATTTTTTTTTTTAACGTATTTTAAGTGTTTCTACTTTGGTGATTCGAACCCATAACCTTTTGATCGAATTGTGCGGTGCGATACATTAAGAAAAAATTAAGAAAAGGATATAATAAAAAAGAGAGTGTAATAATAAATCCACCGACACAGAGTGATAGTGGTAGTAGTTCAGAGCCTTTTTCAACTTTAAACAAATAAAAAAGAGTGCACGCAATCGAGTAAAATTGAATTTTAAGTCAGTCCATGTTATAATAAAAAGAGTGCACGCAATCGAGTAAAATTGAATTTTAAGTCAGTCCATGTTATAATTAAGTGCGTGTAAGTATTGGAGTTAATGGATTGATTAGCCTTAGGGATCAGAAAGCTTAAATAAACAACACTTTTTGTTTTCAGAGAGTAAATCCCAAATCAATTATTATATCTTAGCCTTTAATCCTTTGTTTCCGATCTCTCCATTCCCAAGATTAATTAAATCCATATCTCTCTAACTAAGTACTCAAAGCTTAAACTCAACATTACATTTACAGAGTAGCCTTGTCGGTGGTTCCAACCAGGAAGGTACATAAACATTAACGATGGCAGAACATCAGTGGTTTAAGATAGATCCATTCTTACCCAAAAGTGTCGACTCCATAAATATTATACATCCAATAATATGTTGTAAAGTTTAATTTTTAAAAACTTCTTACTTTATTACTTTGAACACAAAAAAAATTATTACAATGTCACTTGTCCGAACAATTTCACTGAATAAAGAACATAACAGTTACATTATCTACATTGAATACATTTTACCAAACTACAACATCCTTAATCCATTATATTAAATTTAGTGGCTTACACATGGACTTTTCCTTAATTTTAAAACAGTTGTGGTACTAATTAAATGTTTATGAAATTTTAGGGACATAAATGAAATATTTTATTATTTCATGTGTTGACTTGAGTCGTCTCTCACCCACAGCTAGCAGATATTTTACCCTTTTTTTTTTGTTTGTTTGAGAGAGAGAAAACGAAAGAATGAAGAAAAGTTTTTGACAGAGGTACTTTTTTCAGGTGAATTTACCATCTCTAGGGTCCTTTTTAATCTCTGTTTTGTTCTTCTCAGACTACTGAAGATAATCTGAGTCCGAAAGTTCTACTCTGCTTCATCGTCGCAGAGAAAATTGCGGAGAAAGCGGAAAGATATTGTCTTTTCGAGTCAAAGCTTTGTTTTTTTTTATACCAGAAATTAAGCCTAACGTTTTATTTATTCCCCCCTTTTTCGTATTAAATTGAACAATATCTGAAGTTGATTTCATGGGGTTTACAGTTCCGGTTCGGTTCTCTTGTTAAAATATTGATTTAATGGTCGGCGCTTTCCGTGATGAACGTTTTTGAATTTGCTTATTTTGGGACAGAAGTTTGCATATTTCGGAGAACCTTAAATTTCGGTGCTTTCTTTTTGGTTCCTACTCGTTAATATTCTGGGGTGTTTTTCTAATCCAACACTGTTTTCTTCTTTCTCCAGATTATCCTTGTGTTTGATGCTTTGAGCTATTGTATGCAATTTTGAAGCTTCGGAATCTGATTTATCTCCGGTGTCTCAGTTTTGTTGGTAGCTACTGGGGTGAAGAGAGCTTCTAGAAGGTAAATTTGAAAACTTTATTATTGATTCTTTTAGCGTTTAACTTGTTTTCTGAGGTGAAGTTTAGCATGTAGTGTACTTGTAGATGTGTAGTTCTTGAGCGTTGTGTGTTGGGTGTGAATGTAGAAAACGGGTCTAATTGAAAGTGTGGAGTAACTTCATTTGGCTCCGAGTCCTGTTGATTATTTCAGTTATAAGTTCATAATGTTAATAGGGTTTAATGGAAGAAGATGACTCTCCTTCTTCTCGAGATTTGGATGCACAGAACCCATATGATCGTTTACTTGCTCTAGATACTAGTACCGTAGATTCAACTGGTAACTTGGATTCGGCTTCTGCTATTTATCTAGCAATGAACAGCTCAAAGCTGGAATGTATCGATGAGCCTGGCCAAGATTCCCTTATAACTTCGGTATCGATGGAGGACGAAGAGGATGAGGAACTTGATGAGTTTGATCCATATCTGTTTATCAAGAACTTGCCAAACTTGTCTACTGTTGTCCCGACTTTCAGGCGGGTCTTGCTTCCTAAACAAACCCGAAGCTGCCCTCCTATATTTCTCTAGTCCTAGACCTCGATGGTAAGGCTACTTTTCAGTCCGTTCGCTTGTTTGTTACTAATGTCTCTCTTTGTAGGTGTTTATGGAACATTCATGTTTATTGATTTGCAGAAACCCTTGTGCATTCGACTCTAGAACCTTGCGATGAGGTGGATTTCACATTCCCTGTAAATTTTAATGAAGAAGAGCATACGGTTTATGTGAGATGTCGTCCTCACCTAAAAGAGTTTATGGAAAGAGTGTCCCGTCTATTTGAAATCATCATATTTACAGCTAGCCAAAGTATATATGCGGAGCAACTTCTGAACGTACTAGACCCCAAGAGAAAACTCTTTCGACATAGAGTGAAGCTGCCCTCCTATTTCTCTAGTCCTAGACCTCGATGGTAAGGCTACTTTTCAGTCCGTTTGCTTGTATGTTACTAGTGTCTCTCTTTGTAGGTTTTACTGGAACATATATGTTTTTGATTTGCAGAAACCCTTGTGCATTCGACTCTAGAACCTTGCGATGAGGTGGATTTCACATTTCCTGTAAATTTTAACGAAGAAGAGCACACAGTGTATGTCAGATGCCGTCCTCACCTCAAAGAGTTTATGGAGAGAGTCTCCCGTCTATTTGAAATAATCATATTTACAGCTAGCCAAAGTATATATGCGGAGCAACTTCTGAACGTACTAGACCCTAAGAGAAAACTCTTTCGACATAGAGTGTACCGTGACTCCTGTGTTTACTTCGATGGTAACTACCTAAAGGATTTGTCAGTCCTTGGCCGTGATTTATCTCGTGTTATCATCGTCGACAACTCCCCTCAGGTATTGACACAGTTTATTCAAGAATCACCATCTCTATGCTCTATCTCAAGGCTATGGCCTAATCTCATTGGGCTTTGAGTTTATTCAAGAATCACCATCTCTATGCTCTATCTCAAGGCTATGGCCTAATCTCATTGGGCTTTGTCTTCATATGTAACGTTTATAGGCATTTGGGTTCCAAGTAGAGAATGGTGTGCCAATAGGGAGCTGGTTCAGTGATCCAGAAGATAAAGAACTACTTCAGTTACTACCATTTCTTGAAAGTTTAATCGGAGTTGAAGATGTAAGGCCGATGATCGCCAAGAAATTCAATCTAAGGGAGAAGATTGATGCAGCTGTAGCTTCACCTGAATATCCTGCTGAGGCTGGAGATCCATTCGAAAGGTAGAAGAATCTCTCGCCAAAAGCATCAAACCAGAATCTGACATAAGTGATACATACCTGTAAAGACTTGCTCTTTAGGGGATCAGAAGTTGGGATATATATATGTATACAGAGATATTAGTGATATGTGATATTTAATATTATTGGTTTTTTCTTGTTAGTTAAAAACCTGCTATTTAACAGTATGTATACAGAGATATTAGTGATATGTGATATTTAATATTATTGGTTTTTTCTTGTTAGTTAAAAACCTGCTATTTAACAGCATATAACAACATGCAAAAAAAGCTAGAAAAGGTTTAAAAAAGAAAAGATAGCTCAATATTGAACATATAACGTTCAAAACCAAAAACAGTTAATTCTGTTATTTAACTATCACTCCCCTTGATATAAACTCCCCAAAAAACCCAAAACAGAACAGTTCAGAGCAAAATGGGTTTCGGGTTCATGATCGGGTCACAATTCCGATTAGCCATCGCAATCACATGGTGTGTACTCATTGCATCCACCGTATCAGCAGCCAGGTTCGAGATAAGAAACGAGATTGACAGATACCCAGGTCGAAACCGGAGCCTATCGTTTAACTGTTGGTCGAAGAATAACCAATTGGGCATGCATTCTCTCAGACCAGGTGAATCCAAAAGCTGGTCATTCACGCCTATATTTATAAAGGTACCTTTTTTCTACACATACTTTGAGTGTACATTCTTCACCGCTTTTGGCTCGCCGTATGGTCAGACCGCTGCGGTTTTCGCCGGGGAGAGATTGTTCAGGTGGGAATGCGATAACCCGGAAGAGGAAGAGTGTATTTGGGCGGTGAAGAGAGAGGGGTTATATCTAAGGAAGATCAAAAGAGACGATAAAGGCCATAGGCTCTATGATGATGCAATGAAAATGGCTTGGATCGGTGGTACTAAAAAGAGACGATAAAGGCCATAGGCTCTATGATGATGCAATGAAAATGGCTTGGATCGGTGGTACTAATTACCATCCGGTAAAAGAGGAAACCTGATTTATAACACTTCTATGCCTGATTCAGGATATGTTATCAAATCTCTACTTTTTTGTATGAAACTGATAACAAGATTCAAAGACTACAGCTTTTTGTTTATTCCTTTTATGTAAAGTTAGCAAATTCAAGATCAATCCACATTCCATAATCAACTCCAAACAGCAGAGTAGTGTGAATTCATCAGGACTAGATGATTACAGTTACGTACCTGAAATTTCTTTTTTTTCTTAAGCTCCATATTTTGGGGCCTTCCAAAGTTTGAAAGCAACTTCGTGGATGAACCGGTCAGCTGGTATAACAAGATTTCCAGAGAGCTGTGAGAAAGGAAAAATATAAAACCATGAGACTCAGAAAAGCTATGTTGCATTTAACAGCAGAACTTGCATCAGATAGAAACCATGCCTTTTTGAGAACTTCAAATGATAATGTATCAACCAAGTCTTTCCTAGTGACTGCGTGCTGCCATTGAGCTACCAACATAGGACAATAGTGCCTGTAGGTTTCAAGAATGACAACCATCAATAACGAAACGATAATTTTTGATCCAAAATTCTTTTGGATGTTTAATCTCTTACCTAACATCATCCCGAGTCTTTTCACCTCGCATGGTGTAGCTCTTCTTTTGGATGTTTAATCTCTTACCTAACATCATCCCGAGTCTTTTCACCTCGCATGGTGTAGCTCTGACGGGGGACAAGTCCTGCAAATGCCGGGTTCATGTCTTCTTGTAGAGTATTGATAGCCCGAGTCTTTTCACCTCGCATGGTGTAGCTCTGACGGGGGACAAGTCCTGCAAATGCCGGGTTCATGTCTTCTTGTAGAGTATTGATAGTAAAAACTGAAGCATCTTTGTCTGTGACAGATCCATAGCTAAGAACAACAGACAGATGCAAGCGCGATATAATCTCTGAACCAGGTTGTGCCATTCTCATAGTACTACCAATCAAAGAGTCGATAATTTCCATGTTGTTTCCCTTATGCAAGTCTTTATACTCCTCCAGCCCGACATGCACAAAAATTAAGTCATATAGGCTCACATCCAAGCACTTTCCTCCTTCAAATCCAAGCAGCCCTAGTAATTTAGATGCTGTAGCATCATAAGGAATGGAATCACTCGCTTGGCATATTTCACTAAGCTGTAATACATCTAAGCCATTCAATTTTCCAAAAGAACTCAGAGTAGAACTGTCAGTTACTAAAGCAGCCTTTAGTCCCATAAACCTGCAGCAGGACATTAAAGTTTACTAAAGCAGCCTTTAGTCCCATAAACCTGCAGCAGGACATTAAAGTAAAAAAACTAGCATCATTATCTGGATATACCGACGACTGATAATCAAAAATATACAGATGAAAGAAAAGGTAAACCTTTCGGCCAAAGTTGAGATTTTATTTTCGTTTTCCTTTGGTTTTAGTCCACTCTGTTAAAGAAACAAATCATGGTTGTTAACTATGTAAACACTACATGTACCTAGCCTGCTCACATATAATAATATTTAAGAGAGTGAAGTATCCTCACAGCTATCATATAAGCTTCTGATGCATCCAGCAAATGGGAAAATTCTTAAGAGAGTGAAGTATCCTCACAGCTATCATATAAGCTTCTGATGCATCCAGCAAATGGGAAAATTCTCGAACTATCCTTTCATCCTCAGTTTCTGCAACGGAATAACAACAGCTTGATTATCCAAATAGCAGAATAGATAAGTGCAGGCAATGTAACATAGGTTGCCTAAAACCTTTAATTCTTAAGAAATTGGGTCAAATTTCACATTTTAAGTGCAGGCAATGTAACATAGGTTGCCTAAAACCTTTAATTCTTAAGAAATTGGGTCAAATTTCACATTTTTCTCTCTTCTTTAACACTTATGACACTGAACATGGATTCTATATTGGCCAGTTAGATCAATACAGAAAAAACTCCAATGAAGTTTCATATTTAGACTATAAAAAGCCTTAATCGAATCAAACGGATCCAAACGCTCTTAAGGTCTTATGATCAAACACTTATCCTAAACAAAGATCACCACACTGAACGAGATGTGACAAACCCGTAAAGTGGCAAAGAAAATTCATGAAGAATCAAACGAAAGTAACCAAATTTACGAAGCAATTGAGAGAAAGTGAGAGAGACCTGGAGGTGCATGAGGAAGGCTCAGAAACCCACAGCCAGCCACGGCAGCCAGAGAATGGATGTGCGTATTCGACGGAACAATAAATCGAGCCAAGCCGTCTCCGTACAATATCAGTGATCTGCTTGGTTTGTCCGCCATTGTTGTCAAAAGAGGAGGGATCGTGAGAAGAAAAAAGTGAAGATACAGGCGAATATAATTTTTCTTTTTAATGTCACGATTATTTTATTTATATATACATTTGTTTTTTTTGACATTGATTTTTGGATCAATAGAAAATTACTATTTAATCAAAAATAAAATGAAATATTGGGTTAATTTCAACCCAATCAAAGAAGATAATCATGTCCAATTCCATAAATAATTATTCAAACGAATGTACAGAACAAGAACAGCTACAACAATATAAACCTTTTAAAGACAGTTTTAATGAATCATAATATAACATTCTATAAATCTCTCACTCTACTATATATCAATCCTTCCTCATCCTCTTTCTTTATTCTTCTTCTTCTCCCTTAGATGATCAGTATATCTATTTGTATCAACAGCTTAAATCATAACAGAGGAACAACTTCAATTCCAACAATGGCGGTTTTATGCAGTGTATATGATTCACATATGTAAATGGTTGTAGCAGAGAGGAGGTAGTGCTATAGAGCGAGTCTTGTCTTAATCGGCTTAAGTTTCAAACCCATGTTTTCAGGGGACAGAAGCTCGGGAGAGATTCGAGTTGGACTCAAAGGACTTCTCGGGCTTACGCTTTGTGTCGGACGATATAAGCCATATCCCATTAAAAAGTATTCTATTGGTATTATCATCGCTTGTGGTTGTTCTTCACTCACCAATGATCCACTTCCCTGTACCTGTTCTATGTAGTTTGATTTAGACCAAACTGAATTTTGTTTTAAACCAAAGTGGCATAGGTATTAGCATTATGGTACCTCGACTAATGCACCATATCTTCTGTCTAGTTTTGTAGTCATGTGAACAGCCTCGGAGTGGTAAGCTGAATTTTCTCCAATGAATATTAAAGTTCTGCATTGTAATTTCCTTAACCCTTCACTAAGATCCACTCTCCCGTTGATTGCCTCAAGGAATCTCCATACGTTTGTACTTTGCCGCTCACAAAGTAACTGTATAGTCAAAGGTTACAGAACATAACGTGTAAATTTTTTACTTTCTGTCGCATAGATATATTTGTGAAAAAGACCTTATTACACAACCATTCTGACCAAGAAGGCGCTTGGCACAGTGGAGAGACGAGTATTAAACCCAGAACTCTTTGCCTGTACTTCATCTGGAAGAATTAAGTTTCAAGCAAAATTGAGAATTTGACATCATGTATGAATGATAAGTGTAAGGCTGTTACTGTACTTACAGCAAATAAGGTCAGAATGTATGCTCCTGCTGTGACACCCATACACATGCTGTTACTGTACTTACAGCAAATAAGGTCAGAATGTATGCTCCTGCTGTGACACCCATACACATGACTGCACCAAGTCTGATAAGAGAACATAAGGAGAAAATTCTATTAATATAAACGCTAAAACAAATAGCCATTTTTTTTCTGTCTAGTCTCCAAAGAAAGACTTGTATCGAAAACAAAGATAAAAATATAACCAGGATATATACAGATCAGATGAGATAACTATGAAGATGAACTCTCTTACCCGAAATAATTAAGAACCTCAACTATCTGGTCCGCTAAGTCATCAGCTGAGAGCAACGGAGCATCAACACTAATCATAGGAGCTCCCAACTGCAATGACTCTTGAAGAAGAAATTTAATAAGGGATATGAATTGCTTTATCAATGGAATGCTAAACCGTTTAACAGTAAAAAACCAAAAAACATAATAAATTTTTAATGATAAGAATCCAATTACCAACCTCATGACCAAGAGGACTGAAATGATATATGCAAAAGTTGTGGAGTAACAAAGAACTAGCTTCTGGACAAAACAATAATCCTTGAAAACAGAACATATCTGCACAATAATAACATAACAATCATCATAGGGGCATTTCATTTTGTAATCATATTACTGAACTGCTAAAGTTATAGGCTTATTCGATAAGGATAATGGAAGATTTAATAGACATATATGCTTACAATTTAGACCTATATCAGGATATGTGATAAGAGCTGGTTTATCAGGATCTCCACAAACGGCAACACATATAGGGCCATAAGTAGTCTCCACAAGGTGGAGCTGGTTTATCAGGATCTCCACAAACGGCAACACATATAGGGCCATAAGTAGTCTCCACAAGGTGTTCCTACAACCACCAAACATAAATTGTAGAATTTAAGTAGGTAACTAAATTCCCTATGATATAAATGAAAGAGTAATATAACATGCATATAGTAGGACCACACCTACAAAATTCATTCCCCTTGTGAGAAATATAAATTTAATAGAGAACAACTAAAATCTATCAAAATTTCCCTATATACACACATATTATATGCCTAAAATTATGGAATCCATTCCACAATATAATATTGCAATGCATAGACGAACAAGAGAAAATAATCCTTATGAATGTGAAATATCCAAGAATCAAATAATTTTGATCCAGGAGAACAAGAATTGAATCAAATAAAACTAAACATGTTCCAAATTAAGGTGCCAACTGAGTCATGGATTGCAGAAAACATAAAAACCCAGAACAAACAAAATCTCAGAAACCTCAAAAGCAAAACCCAGAGAATCGAAGAGAATCAGATTTTGAACAACACATTTCATAGTTTTGGATAAACTACCGACACCAAAAGCATTCAAACAATAACATAGCTAGAAAAATTGGCAACATGAAAAAGAATCCCACAGCATTGTTTTAGTAACAAATGATTTTCCATAAATCGCTAAAACCACTGCTCATATTCAGAGCAGAATCCAAATGATATACAAATTTCACAAAACAAAGGAGCTCGAAGAATGCAGAAACCAATAACAAAATCAATTAAGTTACCATTTCTCCTATCTTCTTCTTCTTCTTCTTCCCGTAAAATTTCAACAAAAATCTTAAAAAGAAAAAAAAAAAAAACTCTTCAAATTCGTACCTGCAACAAAAATCTTAAAAAGAAAAAAAAAAAAAACTCTTCAAATTCGTACCTGTCCTCCAAGAGACATTGCCTCCATATCAATGGAGACAGAATCGCTTGAATCCGCCATCTCTCTATATCTCCTCTGTAAATATTCAAAAATAAGCAGAGAGTATTATCTTTTCATGTCCTCTCTTCTCTCTTCTGTCTCGCCAAAACGATGGCTATCTTCGTTTTTATTTTCTCTGTTTATAAATAGAAGACTTGTGTGACTATTATAATATTTATATAAATAAATAAAAAATAAACCAGAAATAACTCGTTCTGAGTCACCGACGGTCGACTCGTTTTAATGTAGGACCTGCAAAAAGGTATAAACTATATACCCCTGATCAAACTTAACCTTAGTTAAGGGACCGACACTTCCTTTATTTTCCTAATCTTTATATTATCACCCCTTTATTTTATTAATTATCAATTTCATCCTCCTAATTTGTCGGCACCCTTAATTTCCATTATTTATACTTTTCTTTTCTTCTTTAAATACAGTTTCATATTAGAATTATATTTTTTATATAAAAAAAAAACTGAGAAATAATCAATATTCATAATTTTTATTTTATAAACGATGTATTTGTTCCTGAAACTATCAACATCACGCAATCCCTACTCTTTACTATCTTGTAATTAGTCCTCACAGAAAATTTAACGTTCCAATTGATCCTAAATTGAAAATAGGACAGTAATTTCACCCCAATTCAAAACTTAGACAATTTCGCTCCGTATTGGTTGATCGAAAACCGAACAAAACCAATTCTGAGAATCAAATTATTGTCAAAACTTTTAGTTAGAGCTAACGTGCAAAGATTAAAAAAAAAAATCAGGATTATATGACGTGATGTTGATAGTTTCGGGGCTAAATATGTTTTTTTGATCAAAATGCATACAAAGATACATTATCAATTTGGTGATTAGTGATAATATATGAAGTATAGGGGCCAAAATGAAAGAATCATCTTTTAATTAACAAAAAAAAGTCATCGAACTGTTGACTTTTTGACTGATTGGTCGAGACGGCCCACGGTGAAACTTGAAAGGAGTGGAAGATTCTGAGCCGTTGGATATTAACTTATTTTGTCGTTATTTCCTTTTACGTTTAGTCTTCTCCCGTTTTAAAATAGGAACATCGTGTGGTTTTCAACAGGCAAAAAACAGGGCCCATTGCGTGAGAGTGAGAACACACATGTCGTTTTCTTGTCGAGTTGGTATATGTCATTAGCATCCAACAAGAGCGTATAACCATAAGTCCCTTTTGCTTAATTATAAATCCGTCCAAAACCTTTTTAATTTTACTATTTGCTCCATACCTGATTATCATAAATATGTTGACCATGACACACACACCAAAAAAAATAAAAAATAAAATCGGATCTGTTTAGCTTAATTTGATTGAGTTCAATTCAAACAAATATGATTAATTCATAGTTTATTTATTACGAGTTACCAAAAAAAAAAAAAAAAAATTACGAGTTACCAAAAAAAAAAAAAAAAAAGTTTATTTATTACGAATCTACAGAAACATAAATATATGAAAAGAATAACACACATGTCATACTTATCTGTTGTAATAATATTTAAACTTGTAGTTAGGTTAAAGATCATTAAATCAACAGCTTTGAAACAAAATAGATGGAATATTCGAATTTTCTTATTACAATTTTTATTATATTCATCTAATTTTTTGAGTACTAATTAACAAAGTAATGATTACATAATAGTACAATTTATATTCTTAGCATTTTATCACCAACTTTTGTTTTTTTATATCTTTTAAAAAATTACAATGTTTTTCATGAACATATATTTAATGATTAACCCACCAACCACGTTTCTTAATCTTTACATTTAGGATACCATTTTACAATGTAAATGCCTCTTTGATTTTCTAAATTTGTTTCTAAAGTTTTGTTCCTTATCAATCAAATAATAATGATTCCTACAATACTTTACAATCATAATGTATTTCAGTGCATATTGTGATTGGAATATTGATTTTAAAATATCAATTGAACCTGGTCTTTTATAAATAATAAATTAAGTTTACTGTATTTACAAGTCAAATGTATCATTTAAGAGTAGATTTTTTTTTTTTTTAATAACCCAGTATCCGGACCATTTAAGCGTGAACCGACCAGGGATTTTTAAGCCTTCATTTAAGGGTCTCCTGCATATAATGGTCTGGAGGTAGCTAGCTCGCCTGTTACTGGACTACCAGGTAAACTGTTTGAACCTGAATGGTGGTACCCACCCAGACTCAAGCCTAGACTTTCCGAGAAAATCGTGAGGTAATTCGTAATGACGGAGAATCGAATTCGGATGGTGATGGCCATCACGGTTTCGATTTCAACCACTACGCCACGATCACTCGGACTATTTAACAGTATAAATATTAAAGCATGCAGTGGTTGGTTTGATAAAAATTATATACGTGATGAAAGGAGGGCACGTGTGATGTCATTACTCAACATTAAAGCTAACCATATGGTTAATACAAAATAATAATAATAATAATTTATAAGTTGATGTCTCCATCACAATACCATCACTCATCAATTCTAATCTAAGATTCATCACTCATTTATTTTCCAAACTATTCACGAATCTTCGCCGACAATTTTGATGCTTTTAATATTAGATACGTCCATACACAGATAAAAAACATATGTTTTGTACTTTAGTTTTGTAGGAAAGTAGTTACATTAGTTTTGTGTTCTTACATATCTTTGCTTTTAATCCAATTCATTACATTCAATTACATCATTTGGTTTCATGTAGAAGTTGTTGCGTATAATAACTACGTGTCCATTTTGTAGAAACTTCAATTACTTCAAGTCTAAAGAAAATGAAGTTCAAATTGAATTCAAACTTTTATCGTATTTAAGAACATTCCTGGGGTAGACGTGAATAAATAGTTACTCTAGTTGTTTTGTAGTGGTTACTACGATTAAATTTCGAGGAGTTTCTAGAATTCCCCTTTTTATTTCTTTATTTATTATCAGAATATATCTTCATTGTATATAAAAAGAAATTAATCTCTTAAATTAATGATTTGGGAAATACCTTTAGATGATTTGATCTATGAGTTGTTTGGCATTGGTTTTTATTTCATTTCTGTGTATTTAAGGTGAATTATTAGTTATAAATAGGAATAACTAGATTTGACGGTATGAAGTTCAGAATTATAATTTGGAGATTAATATCTAAAAATGTAACTGACTAATTCATCTAAAATTTTATTAATCTTCATATCATTTGTAAGTCATATTATGATATAAACATATCAGAAACATGAAAAATTTAAATCCAAACATGAGCACACACAAATTAACTAGTGGCAAATATAACTCATTTTTACCATTTAGATTTTTGTTCACAACCAAAGCTACATCTTCTTTTTTTTTTTTTTTTTTTTTTCCAACGTTACTTATCACAAATAATTTACATGTTTCCATAATGTTTCTTCTTCATCTTAAAAACTTTTTAACTCCTGCCAAAATAGTCCATAAACTTTCTCTATTACCGATTAATCCCCAACTCTTCATCATTTTTTTTGGCCAAAATTTGATGTCCATTAAGAAAACTATAATCATGTTATTAAATCTCCTTTGTAGCGATTCTCTCATTCTTCAATTGATTTGGTTTGATATCAAATTTCATTTTGATCACTGTGTTACCATTGCTTCAGATTCACATATCACAATGCATCAAAAATCATCCATAAAATAAATGTAAAATAGATTCATATATCATTCACATATCACAATGCATCAAAAATCATCCATAAAATAAATGTAAAATAGATTCATATATCATATCCAGAAATTCACAAACCATGATGCTCTAAATAGATAATATCTTCATACATAAAAGAAGGAGAAATAACCAAAATTGAAATGAGATCTATAAGCATCGAAATACACATAAGACAAGAATAATGATGAATGGCCTATACCAGAATACTCATAAACACAAACAATCTCTGTACGAAATCACCATCACCAATTAACTTAGATCTGAAGAGCAGATCCAAAAACAAGAGCCGCCACTGCTGCAACACCAGCTGAAACGAAAGACGCAGAGATCGCACTAGATCCAGAAGTAGGACTTGGCGCTGGAGCTTCAGATTGAGCTGAAGCGACGTTAGCAACAACGGATATGATCACCGCCATGAAAACAACAATCGAAGCCTTAGTAATCACCGCCATTTCGAATGAGTATTTGCGAAGAAATCAAAAAGAAGGATTTAGAGTGTTTTCGAAATTTACTGATGAAGCTCTCAAATGTTTTTTCTACAATACAATGAGGTATGAGTCGTATATAAAGAAGGTCGGGCAGATAAATGAAGCTGCCCGGATTTGCCAGCTGGATCTTGATATTTTGGTTCATGTAATCAGATTTTGACAGCTCATTTTTTTCTCCCGTTACGGCGCTATTTTATTAGAGCAATTGTTTTTAACGGCGCCGTTTAACTAGCTGGCCAAAAAAGTCACAACGGTCTGGTGGTTTTTGTTGTTTTATGGACGCGTGAAGAATGTGATGAGCTGTCTATTTTGTTTAACGGTTCCGTGAAGGAAACGGTCAAAAAACGCGTAGACTGGGCACTTGGTTCGTCTAACGGCTAAGAGCTTGTGAAATACGTCGACATGTGTTTGACCAAGAAAAAGAAAGAATTTACTTTTCAATCCAAAGGAGATAATTCAACGCGTAGTATTATTAAACTTAATTCTGTAATTAGGATTTTTGAACCTTTTTAGTGTAAAGTTGCTGAACCAAAATTAGGATTTTTGAACCTTTTTAGTGTAAAGTTGCTGAACCAAAATAACACGTTTTTAAATAATTTATTTGAGAAGATTATGAGAATATATGTTTTTGTTTTTTTTCCAACGATTACAAATTTTTTTAAAAAAATAAAATTGTCTTGTTTTTCTAATAACGAAAATAGCATTTAAACCATATAGATTTGATTTTTATTGTTGAAATGTGGAACAGTTTATTTGAATGGGAAGACATTTGTCATCTAATTAATATAAAATGCAGCTTCCAGAACATAAACGAAACTACTATCGTAGACAAAAAGAAGATGAAATTTACTTTCATGATTAGTGGAATTTCTTTATATCTTAGACAACTTTTTCCATCCTTCTTTTCCTTAAATAACATTTTTTTTTTTGTTTCACATACTTTAATTAGTTGTCAAAAAAATGATTAACTTGAATGATTTCTTAAAAGAAAAACAAAGACAGATCTTTGAAGGTGGCAGAATCTTGAGGGCTTTGATTAAGGTGTAAAAAGTGTGTTTTTTCCACCTGTCTCTGTTTTGTTCACATTGTCATATGATTGGATTCACATTCAAAGCAAAATCTTGGTCGGTAAGCAATTTAACAAGACTAATACATATCCATTGTATGAATGAAAGGTTTGTTCATTCTGCTAAACTTCTTAGAATCAATGAATTAAGACACAATAACACTGTTTAAAGGTTTGTTCATTCTGCTAAACTTCTTAGAATCAATGAATTAAGACACAATAACACTGTTTAGACACAAGGGTTAATAAAAGGATTGAAGTCTACTATATATGACTTGGGTTCTGTTCTTTTTACTAATATCTCATTTATTCCATATTACTATCACAAATTCATCGAAAAAATCTTCCACATAATTGATATAACACCCACTTTGTGATCTCTATTTGATGTCAAGAGGTTCAGGGATATGTTACTAAACTACTCAAAATCCTAGAATCTTTGGAGCAATGTGAAGCAAAGGCTCCAAAGCACTCGGAGCAAACTTCCTGGCAAATAGATAACACATGGAAGTGTTGCCACCATTGTAACTGCAGTTTCTTCCGTCAAATATCCTTTCAAAGAACTTCTCTGTTATGTCTGATCTCCCAAACGTAGCTGGGTGGGCCCCTCCCCTAGACCAGTCCACCCACGTCAGGCTCCGGTTAGCCAAGCCTGCTGGTCTCTCGATTGTTAGACCAGTCCACCCACGTCAGGCTCCGGTTAGCCAAGCCTGCTGGTCTCTCGATTGTTAGCATTGTTGGGAAGTAATGCTCATCCACATAGCAAGCGGGTCTGCAAAAGTCTCTGAATTTTGGGTAGTACAATGTGTCTTTGACTATGATAGATGCGAGGTCCCTGTTGACTTCAAACCATTGAGACCCTTTTCGCCATTTGGTAAGGGGAACTTCAGGGTTCATGTTCTCGTTGTAACGGCCACGCCCGTATGGTCCAGGGTCATCAAAAGCACCCATGAAGCTGTGTTTTGAACGGCTTAAGTAGCTGTAGATGGTTGTGAAGTTGTAGAGTGGAATGCATGACTCTGAGACGAGAACAAACCATTCGTTGGAGATATCTTGGTTGTGAAGTTGTAGAGTGGAATGCATGACTCTGAGACGAGAACAAACCATTCGTTGGAGATATCTAGCAGCGCGTTGGCAAGAAGCCGCTTCTCTGCATCACACATGGACATTCTCCCCCACTCTGCAACCTGCACAAGGATGTATATGTATCCAAATTACAAAAACATCAAATGCATAACCAATCAACCTCAAAGCAATCTGAAGAACTGCTTGAACTATATAGGCTACTAAAACAACCAAGTTTCAAAGTTACATTTTCTGTTACATAATCCCAACTAATCACTTAATCAAGAGTTACTTCAAGAGCAATGACTACATAAGGCTGTCTAGTGCCAAGACAATAAAAGGCTTCTAAAAAAACCAAGTTTGATCCAAGAGCTCTAATAACTCATATATATGTAATTGATATCCATTTAACAGAAGAGGATAAAAGAATCAGACCTGGCTTGGTATCTGCCTCTGGTGGAAAACAGAGTTAGCTGGAAACTTGGCTGTAAAAGATGGCGGAAAAAAGAGCTAGCCGGAAATCTGGGTGTAAAAGATGGGTGGATGAAGGTAAACCGAGTAAAGCTCATTGTGACCCTTGAAAAACCTCTCCTAAAGAAACACAAGTGGCAAGGAGCCTTTAGTCAAGAACATAAACGCAATCTTTGACACCCGTTTACCAATATAAACTATGTGAAATATACTTTAATTATATTAAAAAAACATAATGTCATATACGGATCAAAATTAATCAGTGCCAATAGTTTTCTATTGTTTTTACGCAGACGAACTCCTTTACTTGCTATATGCATGTTCTAGTCTTGTTTCAAGCAAAGGAGTAAAAGACAAATTCTTGTAAAAATAGGGGCATTATACCTGAGCTTCAACTTCTTGTCTTAACTATCATAGTGATATACCAAATGCCGAGCATCTTCCAAAGGCGCATTATATATCATCTTGCGAATTGGCTCACAAACCTAAACAAAAAAAATAAAAATAGGGGCATTATACCTGAGCTTCAACTTCTTGTCTTAACTATCATAGTGATATACCAAATGCCGAGCATCTTCCAAAGGCGCATTATATATCATCTTGCGAATTGGCTCACAAACCTAAACAAACAAAATTATAAAGTTCTATTACAGATGAATCTATAATTTTGATAGTAATTTTCTCGAGAGACAGTGCCGGGTAAAAGAATAGAGAATAGAATGAAGGGTTTACTTGCTAACTAAGAACTCCAAGGAGTGTTTCTCTCTCGCCTTCCACCGATTTGTAAGAGGTCCGAAAGTGATGTGCAACTTTTGAGAGAGTATTAGCATCAGCATTCTCATCTCCATATTTGTTAAAATCGTCAGCAAACTTCACCCCTGTGTGTGCAACTTTTGAGAGAGTATTAGCATCAGCATTCTCATCTCCATATTTGTTAAAATCGTCAGCAAACTTCACCCCTGTGGACGTACAATACAAATTTTGATCCCAAGAAGTTTATATGAGATGAAGTAGGAAAGAAAAAACTTACCAACCTCAGACAACTTTCGCGCCTATGGCAATGAAACCTTCGAGTCCACGAACAATATTCCTTTGCAAACGCTGTAGTGGAAGAATTTTAATGAACCAAAACACTAATAAAACTATTATCAGACCACGAACAATATTCCTTTGCAAACGCTGTAGTGGAAGAATTTTAATGAACCAAAACACTAATAAAACTATTATCAGAAATATGCTAAGAACAACCTAAACAATCTATCTTTTACCTTTGCAGCCTTAGTAGAGCTATACAAATCTTGAAGCTTCTGAAGATCTTCTTCATCAACAACAACAGCATCAACATTATCATGCCCTAAATGCTTCAAAATGGCTGCACCATAACCATAATTTTATACAAATAAAGAAACCTACGCAAATCTTGTCTGCAATCATAAAGGCAAAATTGATGCCTCAAACAAGCAAAATCCATACTTTTCACCTAACTATAACCAATTCATATATCAACAATTTTATCTGCCCCAAAGGCTTTAAATTAATCATCAGTCCTCCAAAGATTCAACTTTATTGAAACCCACACAATAAAGTTTCCAGATTAATCCTCAGTAACAACACATAAATCTAAGAACACAAAAAATCTAGAAGAAAAAAAATACCCACTTGTTGCCGCTTATTTTCTTATGGCTTCCATATGAAAATCAAAACTCAGAAAACCAAAAAAAAAGTCTTTATTTCCTCAGTGATAGTATCCTGGTTTAATGACGCCAGGGCAACATTGGTAACATTAGATCATTGAAAGCGAAATCAAGTAAAAATTCTTAGCATAAAGATAAAACTATCATAATTTTACCTTTTTATTGAGCAAATTAAAAATTCAGTTTTTTCATCTCGGCAACATGACTTTCTCGCTCATTAGCAAAAGCTGTCTCAAAATAGCTAATCTCCATAATAAGCTCCGAAATAATGTTCTCTTCAGCAGTTAAAGAGTTCTCTCACATACTCTTTGAATCAACATTATCACTGAAGTTAAAGAGCAAAACAAAAAATCAAACAACCAAAAATTAAAAACATTTGAACATTTGAGCATAGCTGGATTATGGTTATCAGAAATGAAAAACATATATAAAATGAAGAACACTGCAGAATTTGAGCATAGCTGGATTATGGTTATCAGAAATGAAAAACATATATAAAATGAAGAACACTGCAGACCTTGATTTGTGAAGAAGAAGAGTTGATCCTTAGGACAGACCTTGCGTCAAATATTTTTCCCGTCTCCATTCTGTGTTGCCATGGCCTGAAGCAAAGTTACCATGAGGTTACTCTCAGTCTCATCTCCAGAATTTTGATTTACATCTAAGGATCCAGACACATACACTCCTTCATTCGAGTCTCTCTGAATATCTAAAAGTTAAGCTTCCCTTTTACTTAATTTTAAAGCCTCAACTAATGCTTGTATTTATGCTCTGTGGAATCAGGTGGAGAGTCATCAAAAGGTATTGTTTTTGAGCAACGTAGAGTTGCAGTAATCGACGCAGGAAAATCAAGAGCATGCTCCTGAACTTTGATCCTTTACAGTCTGTGTCTCCAAAGCAGCAAGCACAGACATTAAAGCATTATAAGATCTCCCTCCAATAGCAGCAGCAATTTCCAAATCCTGAATGTAAGCAGAGGAAAAGCAATCAGTATTGAACCTTATCTATTACTATGAACTGGAAAAAATAAATAATCAGATTGATGTACCTCGGGATTAACTATCCATCCATGATACAAGGGAATCTCAAGTGAACCAAAATATAGCTAGCTCAAGTGTAACTCAAAGTCTTGGATGCTGCAAGAAAGTAAACTTTTCTGGTTAAAAAATATAGCTAGCTCAAGTGTAACTCAAAGTCTTGGATGCTGCAAGAAAGTAAACTTTTCTGGTTACTATCTATATATGTTATAAAGGGCACAAAAAACAACTTCAAACAGATTAACCTTGTGAATTTTGGATTGACATAAATTCCAGCTGCAAGGCCTGTGAGGAGCTTGATATCAATGTACTCTTCATCATTGTTCTGCCATGAGAATTTTTTTTTCTTAGAAGGTAATCCTCATCGATTCATCAGGTTGCTGAACTTAACAGGAAAATAAGAAGTCAGCTTAGGACTTCACACATTATATCAGCCACAAGACTCAGCAAATTCTCTTGATATACTTCATCACCGCAAAGATCTAGATTGTTTTTGTCTCTCAAGATATGAATATTACCTGCAACAAACAATTTTTAATATTCCGATGCAAAACCAATTCAATCAAGATATGAATATTACCTGCAACAAACAATTTTTAATATTCCGATGCAAAACCAATATCAACCTAACAGGCACAAGAACTGAAGAAAATCTACACGATTATATGAACGAACGGACTAATCCATGATACGACTACTACGGTCGTTCCATAAATTTTCAGAAGTATCAACACCAAGAAACCCTAAAAGATTTAACGGCACAATCATCAACAATAAGTACTTAAAACACCATGAATCTGAGCCGATGTAACAGAGCTTCATGCACAATAAGTGAAATCGAAATCGACACCAATGGAAAATATTAAAGTCGAAACCAAAATATAACCTGATGAATCCGGAGCAGAAAGAGAATGGAGACCG
>CM071717.1:51139104-51156772 GCA_036630335.1 Physaria fendleri | reverse complement strand
GAATCAAACGAAAGTAACCAAATTCATAAAGTTAGCAATTGAGAGAAAGTGAGAGAGACCTGGAGGTGCATTAGGAAGGCTCAGAAACCCACAGCCAGCCACGGAAGCGAGAGAATGGATGTGGGTGTTCGACGGATCAACAAATCGAGCCAAGCAATCTCCGTACAATATCAGTGATCTGCTTGGTTTGTCCGCCATTGTTGTCAAAAGTGGAGGGATCGTGAGAAGAAAACAAGACGATAGAGGCGAATATAATTTTTCTTTTCTTTTTAATGTCACGATTATTTTATTTATATATACATTTGTTTTTTTTGACATTGATTTTTGGATTCTTTTTGGATCAATAGAAAATTACTATTTAAGTAAAATAAAATGAAATATGGGGCTAATTTCAACCCAAAAAAGAAGATAATAATGTCTCTAATAAATAATTATTCAAACGAATGTACAGAACAAGAACAGCTACAACAATATAAACCTTTTTAAAGACAACTTTAATGAATCATAATATAACATTCTATAAATCTCTCAATCTACTATATATCAATCCTTCCTCATCCTCTTTTTTGTTTTTCTTTATTCTTCTTCTTCTCCCTTAGATGATCAATATATCTATTTGTATCAACAGCTTAAATCATAACAGAGGAACAACTTCAATTCCAACAATGGCGGTTTTATGCAGTGTATATGATTCACATATGTAAATGGTTGTAGCAGAGAGGAGGTAGTGCTATAGAGCGAGTCTTGTCTTAATCGGCTTAAGTTTCAAACCCATGTTTTCAGGAGACAAAAGCTCGGGAGAGATTCGAGTTGGACTCAAAGGACTTCTCGGGCTTACGCTCTGTGTCGGACGGTACAAGCCATATCCCATTAAAAAGTATTCAATTGGTATTATCATCGCTTGTGGTTGTTCTTCACTCACCAATGACCCACTTCCCTGTACCTGTTCTATGTAGTTTGATTTAGACCACACTGAATTTTGTTTTAAACCAAAGTGGCATAGGTATTAGTATTATGGTACCTCGACTAATGCACCATATCTTCTGTCTAGTTTTGTAGTCATGTGAACAGCCTCGGAGTGGTAAGCTGAATTTTCTCCAATGAATATTAAAGTTCTGCATTGTAATTTCCTTAACCCTTCACTAAGATCCACTCTCCCGTTGATTGCCTCAAGGAATCTCCATACGTTTGTACTTTGCCGCTCACAAAGTAACTGTATAGTCAAAGATTACAGGACATAACGTGTAAATTTTTTTTACTTTTTATGTCAAAGCATCACAGAATTGCAAGAAAAGAGGAGAAAGATTTTACTAACTCGTCTGCATTCTTGAACAATATCTGATTCTGGAACTTGACCATTACCACGAACTTCCTATGAGAATATATGTCGAAACTTTATCATTTGTCTAACCCAAAAGTAAAACTAGTGTTTCCTTTTTGGGGAACAATATGAAAATGGTACAAACTATTTACAAGAAACATTTGAATTCAGAACAATACCTTGCTGAAGTACCGTTTTAGTAATAATTCCTTAACCACTCCACATGTGCCATAGTAGTAAAGTAAATTTGAAATGACCTGTATAATAAGTTAAGGAATATTAGATATGAAAACTAAATAATCAAGGCCATAACTCCAAGTTAAAGAAAATAAAATAAAACAGATATATTTGTGAAAAAGACCTTATTACACAACCATTCTGACCAAGAAGGCGCTTGGCACAGTGGAGAGAGAGCTGGTTTATCAGGATCTCCACAAACGGCAACACATATAGGGCCATAAGTAGTCTCCACAAGGTGCTCCTACAACCACCAAACATAAATTGTAGAATTTAAGTAGGTAACTAAATTTCCCTATGATATAAATGAAAGAGTAAAATAGCATGCAATAGATTAGGACCACACCTACAAAATTCATTCCCCTTGTGAGAAATATAAATTTAATAGAGAACAACTAAAATCTATCAAAATTTCCCTATATACACACATATTATATACCTAAAATTATGAAATTCCACAATATAATATTCCAATGCATAGAACAACAAGAGAGAAAATAATCCTTTGAATGTAAAATATCCAAGAATCAAATAATTTTGATCCAGAAGAACAAGAATTGAATCAAATAAACCTAAACATGATCCAAATTAAGGTGAAAACAGAGTCATCGATTGCAGAAATCATGGAAACCCAGAACAAACAAAATCTCAGGAACCTCAAAATCAAAACCCAGAGTAGAATCGACGAACAATGCATTTCATAGTATTGGATAAATTACCGACACCAAAAGCATTCAAACAATAACATAGCTAGAAAAATTGGCAACATGAAAAAGAATCTCACAGCATTGTTTTAGTAACAAATGATTATCCATAAATCGCTAAAACCACTGCTCATATTCGAAGCAGAATCCAAATGATAAACAAATTTCAAAAAACAAAGCAGCTCGAAGAATGCAGAAACCAATAACAAAATCAATTAAGTTACCATTTCTCCTATCTTCTTCTTCTTCTTCTCCCGTATATTATCCAGCAACAGAAACAAAAATCTTAAAAACAAAAAAACTCTTCAAATTCGTACCTGTCCTCCGAGAGACATTGCCTCCATATCAATGGAGACAGAATCGCTTGAATCCGCCATCTCTATCTCCTCTGTAAATATTCAAAAATAAGCAAGAGTATTATCTTTTCATATCCTTCTCTCTTCTCTCTTCTGTCTCGCCAAAACGATGGCTATCTTCTCTCTATCTCCTCTGTAAATATTCAAAAATAAGCAAGAGTATTATCTTTTCATATCCTTCTCTCTTCTCTCTTCTGTCTCGCCAAAACGATGGCTATCTTCGTTTTTATTTTTCTCTGTTTATAAATAGAAGACTTGTGTGACTATTATAATATTTATATATAAATAAATAAAAATAAACCAGAAATAACTCGTTCTGAGTCACCGACGGTCGACTCGTTTTAATGTAGGACCTGCAAAAAGGTATAAACTATATACCCCTGATCAAACTTAACCTTAGTTAAGGGACCGACACTTCCTTTATTTTCCTAATCTTTATATTATCACCCCTTTATTTTATTAATTATCAATTTCATCCTCCTAATTTGTCGGCACCCTTAATTTCCATTATTTTATACTTTTCTTTTCTTCTTTAAATACATTTTCATATTAGAATTATAGTTTTTTATATTTTTTTATTAAAATCAGCACCCTTAATTTCCATTATTTATACTTTTCTTATCTTCTTTAAATACATTTCAATATTAAAATTATAGTTTTTTATATTTTTTTATTAAAAAAACTGAAAAAATAATCAATATTCATTTTTATTTTAGAAAAAGATGTATTTGACCCTGAAACTATCACATCATGCAACTCCTACTCTTTGCTATCTTGCAATTAATCCTCACGAGAAGTTTGACGTTTCAATTGACCCTAAATTAAAAATAGGACAGTAATTTCACCCCGATTCAAAATTTAGACAATCTCGCTCTGTATTAGTTGATCGAAAATCGAACAAAATCAATTCTAAGGGTCAAATTATTGTCCAAACTTTTAGTTAGGGTTAACGTGCAAAGATTAAAAAAAAAAAAAATTCAGGATTATATGGCGTGATGTGGATAGTTTCGGGGCTAAATATGTTTTTTGATCAAAATGTATACAAAGATACATTATCAATTTGGCGATTAGTGATAATATATGAAGTATAGGGGCCAAAATAAAAGAATCATCTTTTTAATAAAAAAAAAGTCGTCGAACTGTTGACTTTTTGACTGATTGGTCGAGACGGCCCACGGTGAAACTTGAACGGAGCGGAAGATTCTGAGCCGTTGGATATTAACTTATTTTGTCGTTATTTCCTTTTACGTTTAGTCTTCTCCCGTTTTAAAATAGGAACATCGTGTGGTTTTCAACAGCACAAAACAGGGCCCATTGCGTGAGAGTGAGAACACACATGTCGTTTTCTTGTCGAGTTGGTATATGTCATTAGCACCCAACAAAGAGCGTATAACCATAAGTCCCTTTTGCTTAATTATAAATCCGTCCAAAACTTTTTAATTTTACTATTTGCTCCATACCTGATTATCATAAATAGGTTGACCATGACACACACACACACAAAAAAAAAAAAAAAAAAACCGGATCTGTTTAGCTTAATTTGATTGAGTTCAAATTAAACAAATCTGACTAATTCGTAGTTTATTTATTACGAATCTGTTGAACATAAATATATAAAAAGAATAACACACATGTCATACTTATCTGTTGTAATAATATTTAAACTTGTAGTTAGGTTAAAGATCATTAAATCAACAGCTTTGAAACAAAATAGATGGAATATTCGAATTTTCTTATTACAATTTTTATTATATTCATCTAATTTTTTGAGTACTAATTAACAAAGTAATGATTACATAATAGTACAATTTATATTCTTAGCATTTTATCACCAACTTTTGTTTTTTTATATCTTTTTAAAAATTACAATGTTTTTCATGAACATATATTTAATGATTAACTCACCAACCACGTTTCTTAATCTTTACATTTAGGATACCATTTTACAATGTATAATATATGCCTCTTTGATTTTCTAAATTTGTTTCTAAAGTTTTGTTCCTTATCAATCAAATAATAATGATTCCTACAATACTTTACAATCATAATGTATTTCAGTGCATATTGTTATTGGAATATTGATTTTAAAATATCAATTGAACCTGGTCTTTTATAAATAATAAATTTAAGTTTACTGTATTTACAAGTCAAATGTATCATTTAAGAGTAGAATATTTTTTTTTTTTTTATAACCCAGTATCCGGACCACTTAAGATATTTTTTTTTTTTTTATAACCCAGTATCCGGACCACTTAAGCGTGAACCGACCACGTCCAGAGTCTCCTGCACATAATAGTCTGGGGATAGCCAGATCGTCTGTTACTGGACTACCAGGTAAACTGATTGAACCTGAATGGTGGTAGCCATCCAGGCCCAAACCCAGACTTCCCGAGAAAATCGTGAGATAATTCGTAATGACGGAGAATCGAACCCAGATGGTGATGGTTACCACGGTTTCGATCCCAACCACTACGCCACGATCATTCGGACCATCTAAGAGTATAATAAATAATAAAGCATGCAGTGGTTGGTTTGATAAAAAAATATATACGTGATGAAAGGAGGGCACGTGTGATGTCATTACTCAACATTAAAGCTAACCATATGGTTTAATACAAAATAATAATAATAATAATTTATAAGTTGATGTCTCCATCACAATACCATCACTCATCAATTCTAATCTAAGATTCATCACTCATTTATTTTCCAAACTATTCACGAATCTTCGCCGACAATTTTGATGCTTTTAATATTAGATACGTCCATACATACGCAGATAAAAAAACATATGTTTTGTACTTTAGTTTTGTAGGAAAGTAGTTACATTAGTTTTGTGTTCTTACATTTCTTTGCTTTTAATCCAATTCATTACATTCAATTACATCATTTGGTTTCATATAGAAGTTGGTTGCGTATAATAACTACGTGTCCATTTTGTAGAAACTTCCATTACTTCAAGTCTAAAGAAAATGAAGTTCAAATTGAATTCAAACTTTTATCAGATTTAAGAACATTCCTGGGGTTGACGTGAATAAATAGTTACTCTAGTTGTTTTGTAGTGGTTACTACGATTAAATTTCGAGGAGTTTCTAGAATTCCCTTTTTATTTCTTTATTTATTATCAGAATATATCTTAATTGTATATAAAAAGAATTTAATCTCTTAAATTGATGGTGTGGGAAATACCTTTAAATCTATGATTTGTATTTCCTCTCTATGTACTTAAGGTGAATTATTGGTTACAGATAGAAGCAAACTCACGGTGAGAACTTCAGAATTGTAATTTAGAGATTAATATATATAAAAATGTAACAGACTAATTCATCTAAAATTTAATTAATCTTCAAATCATTTTTAAGTCATGTTATGATGTAATCATATTAGAAACAATAAAACTTAAACCCAAACATTAGCACACACACAAATTAACTAGTGGCAAATATAATTCATTTTTCTTTATCAAAAAAAATATTATTCATTTTTACCATTTAGATTTTTGTTCACAACCAAAGCTACATCATCTTTAAAATTCTAAATAAATAATTATTAGAGAAAAATACTAAAATAGCCTTACCAAAAGCTCATAAATAAACACACAAAAGCCCATTAACATTAACCAACAAAGATATGAATAATAAAAACCTATTCACACTTAACTAGCAAAGAAATGACGAAAAGCCCATTAATATTAACCAGCAAAGAAATGATGAAAAGCCCATTAATATTAACCAACAAAGAAATGATGAAAAGCCCATTAACAAGATGCATTAGTTAGGGGAAGTAAACACATTACTAAACCTAAAATTGAATCGAGAGGCACTTATGAAGGATTGCTTAAAAGTTATAATTACGAAAATCCAACGTTAGCTATCACAAAATACCTTACACATCACAAGTAATTTACATATTTCCATAACGTTCAAGAGTTTATTATTTTTCAGCATCTTAAAAACTTTTTAATTCATGCCGAAGATGTCCATAAACTTTCTATATTACCAATTAATCCCCAACTCTTCATCATTTTTTTTTGACCAAAATTTGATGTCCATTAAGAAAATTATAATCACGTTATTAAATCTTCTTTGTAGTTTTTCTCTCATCTTCAATTGATTTGGTTTGATATCAAATTTCATTTTTGATCACTGTGTTGCTACTGCTTCAGATTCACATATCACAATGCATCAAAAATCATCCATAAAATAAATGTAAAATAGATTCATATATCATATCCAGAAAATCACAAACCAAGATGCTCTAAATAGATAATATCTTCATACATAAAAGAAGGAGAAATAACCAAAACTGAAAATGAGATCTATAAGCATCGAAATACACATAAGACAAGAATAATGATGAATGGCCTATACCAAATACTCATAAACACAAACAATCTCTGTACGAAATCACCACCATCACCAATAACTTAGATCCGAAGAGCAGATCCAAAAACGAGAGCCGCAACTGCTGCAACTCCAGCTGAAACGAAAGACGCAGAGATCGCATTAGATCCAGAAGTAGGACTTGGTGCTGGAGCTTCAGATTGAGCTGAGGCGACGTTAGCAACAACAGATATGATCACCGCCATGAAAACAACAATTGAAGCCTTAGTAATCACCGCCATTTCCAAAGAGTAATTGCAAAGAGATCTAAAAGAAGAATTTAGAGATTTTTTTACTGATGAAGCTCTCAAATGGTTTTTCAATTTCTACAATACAATTTTGGTATGAGTCGTATATAAAGAAGGTCGGGCAGATTAATGAAGCTGCCCGGATTTGCCAGCTGGATCTTGATATTTTGGTTCATGTAATCAGATTTCGACAGCTCATTTTTTCTACCGTTACGGCGCTATTTTATTAGAACAATTGTTTTTAACGGCGCCGTTTAACTAGCTGGCCAAAAAGGTCACAACGGTATGGTGGTTTTTGTTGTTTTATGGACGCGTGAAGAATGTGCTGAGCTGTCTATTTTTTTAACGGTTCCGTGAAGGAAACGGTCAAAAAACGCGTAGACTGGGCACTCGGTTCGTCTAACGGCTAACGTAACGGCTAAGAGCTTTAGAAATACGTCGACATGTGTTTGACCAAGAAAAAAAGAAAGCAATGTTTTGATTAATTTACTTTTCAATTCAAATGAGATAATTCAACGCGTAGTATTATTAAATTTGATTCTGTAATTAAGATTTTTGACCCGTTTTAGTGTATAAGTTGTTGAACTAAAAAAACATGTTTTAAAATAATTAATTTGAGAAGATTATGAGAATAAACATGTTTTAAAATAATTAATTTGAGAAGATTATGAGAATTGTATATATATTTCTTTTATTTTTCATCGATTACGATTATTTTGTTGACAATTGTCTTGTTTTTTCTAATAACGAAAATAGCATTTAAACCATAGAGATTTGATTTTTATTGTTGAAATGTGGAACAGTTTATTTGAATGGGAAGACATTTAATTAATATAAAATGCAGCTTCCAGAACATAAACGAAACTACTATCGTAGACAAAAAGAAGATGAAATTTACTTTCATGATTAGTGGAATTTCTTTCCATCCTAGAGAACATTTTCCATCCTTCTTTTTCCTAAAATAACATTTTTTCACATACTTTAATTAGTTGTCAAAAAATGATTAACTTGAATGATTTCTTAAAAGAAAAACAAACACAAATGATTTAAAAAAAAAAAAAAACAAAAACAAAACAAAGACAGATCTTTGAAGGTGGCAGAATCTTGAGGGCTCCCGATTAAAAGTGTTAAAAGTGTGTGTTTTCCACCTGTCTGTGTTTTGTTCACATTGTCATATGATTGGATTCACATTCAAAGCAAAATCTTGGTCGGTAAGCAATTTAACAAGACTAATACATATCCATTGTATGAATGAAAGGTTTGTTCATTCTGCTAAACTTCTTAGAATCAATGAATTAAGACACAATAACACTGTTTAGACACAAGGGTTAATAAAAGGATTGAAGTCTACTATATATGACTTGGGTTCTGTTCTTTTTACTAATATCTCATTTATTCCATATTACTATCACAAATTCATCGAAAAATTCTTCCACATATTTGATATAACACCCACTTTGTGATCTCTATTTGATGTCAAGAGGTTCAGGGATATGTTACTAAACTACTCAAAATCCTAGAATCTTTGGAGCAATGTGAAGCAAAGGCTCCAAAGCACTCGGAGCAAACTTCCTGGCAAATAGATAACACATGGAAGTGTTGCCACCATTGTAACTGCAGTTTTTTCCATCAAATATCCTTTCAAAGAACTTCTCTGATATGTCTGATCGCCCAAACGTAGCTGGGTGGGCTCCTCCCCTTGACCAGTCTACCCACGTCAGGCTCCGGTTAGCCAAGCCTGCTGGTCTCTCGATTGTTAGCATTGTTGGGAAGTGGTTGTGAAGTTGTAGAGTGGAATGCATGACTCTGAGACGAGAACAAACCATTCGTTGGAGATATCGAGCAGCGCGTTGGCAAGAAGCCGCTTCTCTGCATCACACATGGACATTCTCCCCCACTCTGCAACCTGCACAATGATGTATATCAGTACATATCCAAAGGATCAACTCCTAATTTGCTTTTAAATCTTTTTTTCACTGTTCCTATACCCCTCATATCCAAATTACAATAAAATCAAATGCATAATTAATAACTTCAAAACAATCTGAAGAACTGCTTAAACTATAGAGTATAGGCTACGAAAAATAGTTATACTTCAAGAGCAATGCCCTACATCACATCCAAGAACGCTGTCTGGTACCAAGACAATATCTATGACAAAAAGGCTTCTAAGGAAACCAAGTTTGATCCAATAGCTCTAATATCTCATATATGTCATGTAACAGAACAGGAATAAAGAACCAGACCTGGCTTGGTATCTGCCTCTGGTGGAAAACAGAGTTAGCTGGAAACTTGGCTGTAAAAGATGAGAAAAAACCCTAGCAGAAGTAGCAATTTCGACGGAAATGGCTTAGACTGCCCTGTTCTAACAGAGATTCCATTTTCTTTTCCTTCTTCCATCTGTACAACCCTATTCTGCATCTTTCTAGTAGCAGTCTAATTCCAAACAACCGAGTTACAGATTACGATTCGGTTTGTAGCTTGATTCAAAAGTTCTGTTCTGAATCTGAATCAACTAAAAGACTCAGGCCGTACAATAATTCTGGAAAAATCGGAAGTCAATGAACTACTTACAAGGCTCATAGAATCTAAGAACTCCAGATCTCCTAGGAAAATCAGCTTAATACTTCAGCAGCGAGATAGAATCAATAAAATCGACCATTATGATTCACGAAATCGATAGTACCTAGTTGATTCAAACACGAATCTTGCACTGGTCAAGAAAATTGAAATTCGGATCGACAGCGAGCTATTGCAAGAAACTTAATCCATGGAGTCTTCACAGATACAGGAAACGAATCTTCATGGAAGGAAAAAAGCAGAGGGGAGAGATTTTTGGCGATATCAATGGGAAAAAAGAAAAGAAGCCAAATTAGTACAAATATGCTCTTCTTTTTTTTTTTTTCTCTTTTTTCGGTAACTTACCACATGGTTAATAAATTTGATATAGTAACGGAAACTATAAATACAAGGATTTTTAACCTTTTACAGGTTGATTCATGTGAGCAGAAACGTGTTATGACTTAAAAAGACACCATTATTGTTGGTAAATATATTTGGTTACAACTTACCAAAGTAACTGCATAATCGCTTTGGAATTATATGATTTATATGAAATGTTTATTTATCCATTTTTATTTTTTCTTACATCTTCTTCATTAAGCATCAATATTTGGATATGTTTTTACTTATTCAAGACAATTTCAATTTCATCTCGAAGTTCTTCCCAACGAGCAATGATACTTTAGAAACCACCACATTGAGAAACCTCGGATGATCATTGTCCAAAATCGTTTTGATAAGAGATATTCTCGGACTCCTCAGTTTCTCACCTGTCTGAACCTCGTACGTTTTCACGTTCGTTACGTTCTCAAACCCAACAAATGTCACTTTCTCGATGGTCCATTTCATTCTTGTCGCGTACTCTGGGTTCACCACTTCTGATCTCAGTATTACGGAGTTTCCGGTTATATAGCAATGGAACCTCACTAGGGTCCAATCGCGGTTTCCTCGTTCCTCTCCCATTCGTGTGTTTTCTCCGTCATCGAGAAATAGTTCGCCTGAGATGTTCTCACGCTTACTGGCTATGACTAGAAGATTAAACGGTGTTGTTCTTGCGTCTCTAGTTGTCATTGCTTCTCCTTGCATAGGTATAATGCTACCTATTCACAAACTCGGGTCAAGCTCAATTCCATAACTGGTTATCAAAGAATTATATTATTTACCTTCTCGAACGTGAACATTGATGTGATCCGCGGGAGTATCAAGGGTAACGTGCTTGCCAGAATCTCCACCGACAGCAAGTGAATAGTTGAAAAGATCAAACCAGTTTCCAGCTGGGAAATATGCATCGACTGTCACCTTTCCTTGCTCTAGCGCCGGAGAAACCATTATGCTTTTACCGATCAAGAACTGCGAACTGATGTCATAGGTGTTGGTGTCTTGAGGGAATGAGAAGAAGAGTGGTCGGGCGATCGGGACGCCACTAACGTGAGCCTTGTACATCAGTGTGTAGAGATGAGGGAGCAGTCTCATACGGAGGCTGAGAACCTTTCTTGCAGAAGTCTTTTCCTTCTTCCATCTGTACAACCCTATTCTGCATCTTTCTAGTAGCAGTCTAATTCTAAACAACCGAGTTACAGATTACGATTCGGCTTGTAGCTTGATTTTCAAAAGTTCTGTTCTGAATCTGAATCAACTAAAAGACTCAGGCAGTAAAATAATTCTGGAAAATCGGAAGTCAATCAACTACTTGTAAGGCTCATAGAAACCAAGAACTCCAGATCTCCTAAGCAAATCAGCTTAAGACTTCAGCAGCGAGATAGAATCAACAAAATCGACCATTATAATTCACGAAATCGATAGTACCTAGTTGATTCAACCACAAATCCTGCACCGGTCAAGCAAATTGAAATTCGGATCGACAGCGAGCTATTGCAAAAACTTACTCCATGGAGTCTTCACAGATACAGGAAACGAATCTTCATGGAAGGAAAAAAGCAGAGGGGAGAGATTTTTGGCGATATCAATGGGAAAAAAGAAAAGAAGCCAAATTAGTACAAATATGCTCTTCTTTTTTTTTTCTCTTTTTTCGGTAACTTACCACATGGTTAATAAATTTTGATATAGTAACGGAAACTATAAATACAAGGATTTTTAACCTTTTACAGGTTGATTCATGTGAGAAGAAACGTGTTATGACTTAAAAAGACACCATTATTGTTGGTAAATATATTTGGTTACAACTTACCAAAGTAACTGCATAATCGCTTTGGAATTATATGATTTATATGAAATGTTTATTTATCCATTTTTATTTTTTCTTACATCTTCTTCATTAAGCATCAATATTTGCATATGTTTTTACTTATTCAAGACAATTTCAATTTCATCTCGAAGTTCTTCCCAACGAGCAATGATACTTTAGAAACCACCACATTGAGAAACCTCGGATGATCATTGTCCAAAACCGTTTTGATAAGAGATATTCTCGGACTCCTCAGTTTCTCACCTGTTTTAACCTCATATGTTTCCACGTTCGTTACGTTCTCGAACCCAACAAATGTCACTTTCTCGATGGTCCATTTCATTCTTGTCGCGTACTCTGGGTTCACCACTTCTGATCTCAGTATCACGGAGTTTCCGGTTATATAGCAATGGAACCTCACTAGGGTCCAATCGCGGTTTCCTCGTTCCTCTCCCATTCGTGTGTTTTCTCCGTCATCGAGAAATAGTTCGCCTGAGATGTTCTCACGCTTACTGGCTATGACTAGAAGATTAAACGGTGTTGTTCTTGCGTCTCTAGTTGTCATTGCTTCTCCTTGCATAGGTATAATGCTACCTATTCACAAACTAGGGTCAAGCTCAACTCCAAAACTGGTTATCAAAGAATATAATACTGTTTACCTTCTCGAACGTGAACATTGATGTGATCTGCGGGAGTATCAAGCGTAACGTGCTTGCCAGAATCTCCACCGACGGCAAATGAATAGTTGAAAAGATCAAACCAGTTTCCAGCTGGGAAATATGCATCGACTGTCACCTTTCCTTGCTCTAGCGCCGGAGAAATCATTATGCTTTTACCGATCAAGAACTGCGAACTGATGTCATAGGTGTTGGTGTCTTGAGGGAAAGAGAAGAAGAGTGGTCGGGCGATGGGGACGCCGCTAATGTGAGCTTTGTACATCAGTGTGTAGAGATGAGGGAGCAGTCTCATACGGAGGCTGAGAACCTTTCTTGCAGAAGTTGTACATCAGTGTGTAGAGATGAGGGAGCAGTCTCATACGGAGGCTGAGAACCTTTCTTGCAGAAGAAGCAACAGAATCCCAGAGGTATAGTTCTTGTCTGGCGGTATTAAGGGATGAATGGTCTCTTGCAAAAGGGTAAAAAGCTCCAAGCTGATAAACCAAGAGACAATGTTAGAGCATGAAGTCAGGAAAAAGCCTACAGGCTGTGTCCCAGAAATAATCACTCTACCTGGATCCATCGACGACATAGTTCCTCGGTGGTATCATGTGTAAAACCACAGATATCAGCTCCAACCATAGGAATCCCAAAAAGGCCAAAGTTGAGAATTCCAGGGATTGAGTAAGCCAAATCCTCCCATTTTGCAGCATTATCACCGGTCCAGTGAGCCGCGTACTTCCCTGAGCTTACAAATGTGGATCTAGACAACACAAATGGTCTCTTTCTCGTTATATCCACCATAGCTTGGTGAGTGGCTCTAGCTTCCAAGAGGCCATATAAGTTATGCGCATTGTATTCACTAACATTTCCAAAATGGATAGATGTTGCAGGTACTGTCTTTTGGTTTATTGGTGCTCTGATCTTGTAAGGAGGATCATCAAGTGAAGATCCAGGGGATGAAGGTGAAGTAATGAAATTTGATAACTCATTCATGTCAATCCACAGACCATCCACAGGGAGAATGTCATGGAACATCTTGATTTCGTTGGTCCAGAAAGTTGTAGCAGCTGGATTCAAGAAATCGGGGAAGTATACTTTTCCGGGCCAAACCTCACCGAGATAAGCCTCTCCGTTTCGTTTTATGAAAATATCTGCTTCCATTCCTCTATTAAATGTCCCGTAAGAGTTATTCACACCAATACCTACAAAGGAAACCATAAAATTTCATGTCTGGAATCAATTTGATAAAGACCCTAGAGACTAGAATAGTATGAGTCTTTACCGGGATCCAAGATAGGCACATATTTCTGACCGTTCTTGTGAAGTGTATCCACAAATGATTTCATCCTTTCCTCAGGGAAATTCACAGGATCCAAAGTGAAGTCTTTGTACCTGTCCATGTAATCAATGTCTGTCCACATAACATTTCTCCGGCGAGTTTCCTCTGCCTTCTTCCGTTAAGAAACGGCGAGGAGCCGCGCGAGGAATAACGGTTTCCGGTATCTCCCATCTTTCTTGACTAGAATCTGTGATTTTGATTCTCAATCGCTCACTCGTCTCCAAGCTACAAATATAAATACATTCAGTGACACAATCATAAAATTTTCCTAAATTATCTCATGTTTTTAAAATTAATTAATTTATTTATTTTGCCAAATTGAAAATATCTGGAGAATGATAATAATGACCTGACATGAAGACTAAGGGATTTAACATCTGGTGCGTAAACGGACGACGGTTTGATCAAATCAAGATTCGCCGTCAAAAGCTTCTGGTTGGAATCAACGGCCACTGAGTTAACGACGTAGCCATATCCAACTTCTTCTTCATCTAGTACAACTTGTGAGCTTACTTGTGAGAGTAAAGCTATGAGAACGACGAAGAAGAAGATATTTGGACACCAGTGAAGAGATGACATTTTTTATTTCGTTGTTGGACTCTTCTTATTTTTTGTGTGTGTCTCAGTTACTCTATCTTTTTATATATTTTGAATTTGTCGAATTCATCCCTATATTTACATGTAATTACATCATATTTTAAAATAAATTAATTTTTAAATATTTAATAAATTAATTTTCATAATTATATTTAGATATTGTTACTATATTAAATAATTAATTTCAAAATTAATTAATTTTTGATATGTAATGGATTAATTTTTATATCCATATAATAATGGCAGAGAATATTTAAAAAATAAAAAACCATATCAAAAATGTAAAAAAGAATATATTAGAATAATTACCACAAAAAAACTAAAAATATTCACAAAATCTTTAAAATTAGGAAAAAGAATCAGATTAAAATTTTTGTATATATTATCAATATTATCTAGTCAATATTATGTAGATGTTATCAATTAGTCAATATTATGTAGATATTATGTATGAATTAATTCAAAAGAAAATAAGTAGAAAAAAATTGAAACAAATTTTAACAATAAAATGATTATTCATAATTTTCATTAAGAAAATAATTCTTTTCAATTATTTTAACATGTTATATTTATCATGAAAACTTTAAAAAATATAAATAACTTATTTTTAAGGTTACAGATTATCCATAATTCTTATTTTTAAATGATTTAAATTAATTATTATTTAGATGATAATGTATTATATATTTAGATTTTATTATTAATATTTTGGAATTATAATGTTAAATATATTTACTAAATTAAAAAAACTTGAAACATAGATCAAAGGAATGATAAAACTATTAATGAAATACAAAAATATAAAATTAGTCTATATATACTATTATTATATCCCTAATCTATAATTTTAAAATAAAATAAAAAATTATAATTTATCGTTTTATTATAAAAAATAATGATAAAATCGTGTAGTCCGATAAATTGTGTTGCAATAACATAATAGATTTAGATATGAAATAATTATCGATTTTTTTTTAAAAATATATATTTATTAATTGTACAAATAATAGATTTGATATTTAATATAAACGTATTTGATAATATTGTATATAGTATTATTGTATATAGTATTAACTGATTTATTATAATTTTAATCTATGTCAATTTAATATAAAATAAAAAAATATTGTATATAGTATTATTGTATATAGTATTAACTGATTTATTATAATTTTAATCTATGTCAATTTAATATAAAATAAAAATCAATCAATCCTCTATATTGTATAGTTTTCTTTATAGATAAGATTAACCTATATTTTAATCATCTGGGACCAGTAAACTAGAACGTTAAAGCCTATTTTTAAGAATCACACACGATAAAAATGTTTATAGATTCGGACCAGATACATATATTGTGTTTGAACAGAACAAAAAACCAGTAATAATACTCTTATCAAAGACAGACAATTCTTATCTCATTTAAAACTCCAAAGTAAATGCCACAACAATGGCGTATCAGCCACGAACCAGATTGTCGTACGAATGAAATGCAAAAACAACAACCGATATGCTTACTTGGATTTCCAGTATTGAATGTAGACTCAAACCTGATAGTCTGAATACGAAAACCCCGGAGAAGTTCACTACTTAAAGCCTCCAGATTGGTACTTTTGGTTACTGAGGCTGGTGAAGAAATCATCCGAGATATCAGGTGTTTGTTGTTGTTGTTGCTGTGCACCGTATAGACCGGTTTTACCGAGCCCGGATCCTGCACCCATGGACCAGCTTGAGTAGTACGAAGCAGCAGATGCTCTGTTACCTTCATCATTGCTTAGATTACCCACAACGCCCACATCAGCTAGAGAAGCTTTTTTGGCTGATTACAAGAAAAGTATATAGTCAGGACTGGGGCCCACATCAGCTAGAGAAGCTTTTTTGGCTGATTACAAGAAAAGTATATAGTCAGGACTGGGATCAGATTAGAAAGTAAAAAAACCGACAATAAGTCAAGCTACATGGTATTGGAACTCTATGTGAGCCAAGAACTTTGATTGGTGGAATGAGCTATTCGACAATTAGATGGAATGTAACCTTTTAGCTTTGAGTTTTATCTGCATCTAATGATAAAAAAACAGACTAATTTTTCATAGTTCACTACCATCTATTTGTGCATGGTCCCATGTAGTTTCTGATTAAAGACTTGTTAACTTACGAGCAGTTATGTTGAGATCAATCAGTCCACGGCTCAGAGAATCTGCCCAAATTCCAGATTTCACTAGGAAAGGATCCTTCTTTTGCAAGTGTTGTGGCTTAGAATCTGCCAAAGACAGTGGGCTTGTAGTGTTTGTTGCTACATTTGGAGCCTGTGGACCTGTAGAGACTGAAGTCGAGTGGGAAGTGAAGGCACCAAAAGGATCAGATCCATCAAAATTATCCATCGGAACTGCAGCAAATGGGTCAACAATGTTGGGAGTAGTCATAGACTCAGGTTTAGATATCTTGGCTTCTGGGCTTGCAACTGATTCAGAAGATGCAAAAAGATCAACTGTGGGAGGAGCCGAAGAAACTGTGACAGAAGGTTCAGACGCAGAGAAAAGATCAACTTCCTTCTGTAGAAACAGACATTGCGGAAACATATTAGTCTAGGGTTTGACAGCACAATTCATCGTATAACTTCAACAAAGAAAATTGAACGTGTTTGTCAAGCAGCACATAATTGCATCAGAGAACATTTATAAGGAAATTTTCCATTGTTTGAAGCAGTATCCTAGCTTCGATGGTAGAAGTCACCCACCTGTGGCTCTGAACCAAATACTGAACCCTGAGCCGAGGCTGATACAAAAGTTGCATCAGCAAACAAATCCACCTCTTGATTTTTCTCATTGTTGGTGGAAGATGTTTCTGTTGGCCCAGAATCCATGAGGTCACCAATCAGATCTCCTCCAAAAAGGTCCACTTGATTGGTACTGCCTGTGGATGGCTCTGCCAAAGAGAAAGAGATACAGATAAGACATGCTTTTTGTCTATCATAGGGTGTGAATGGTTGCTTCAGTCCGCTGCGGATCGGACCAAGTGCATACTGGTCCGCACTTTTTTACCATTCAACAAAGTTAATTTGGTCCGCACAACTCCAGA
>CM071717.1:51123825-51138705 GCA_036630335.1 Physaria fendleri | reverse complement strand
AAGGTTAACATCCGTATTCTCGCTACCGATATCAGCATTCCACAGAGTCATAGTATCACCAGAATTTAGCCTGAACGATCGCTTCGTGTGCTCTCCAAGACCATACAGATTCGCTTTGTTTCCCGGTAAAGCCGAAGATAGTTGAAGGAATTGGTCTTTGAAGATGAAGTAAGTATCCGGATTTGATTGATCCGGCGATGTGTCGAAAAGGACTTCGCCTGAGGAGCTTCTGGAGACTGAGAAACCGAACGGCGTGGTGTTGTGGAGTGTGAAAACCAAGTCCGATGATGGATCGTTTAAAAAATATTTCTCCGGCGAGTTTCCTCTGCCTTCTTCCGTTAAGAAACGGCGAGGAGCCGCGCGAGGAATAACATTTCTCCGGCGAGTTTCCTCTGCCTTCTTCCGTTAAGAAACGGCGAGGAGCCGCGCGAGGAATAACTGTTTCCGGTATCTCCCATCTTTGTTGACTAGAATCTGTGATTTTGATTCTCAATCGCTCACTCGTCTCCAAGCTACAATTATAAATACATTCAGTGACACAATCATAAAATTTTCCTAAATTATCGCATGTTTTTAAAATTAATTTGAATTTTTTTTTGCCAAATTGAAAATATCTGGAGAATGATAATAATGACCTGACATGAAGACTAAGAGATTTAACATCTGGTGAGTAAACGGACGACGGTTTTATCAAATCAAGATTCGCCGTCAAAAGCTTCTGGTTGGAATCAACGGCCACTGAGTTAACGACGTAGCCATATCCAACTTCTTCTTCATCTAGTACAACTTGTGAGCTTACTTGTGAGAGTAAAGCTATGAGAACAACGAAGAAGAAGATATTTGGACACCAGTGAAAAGATGACATTTTTTATTTTGTTGTTGGACTCTTTGTTTTTTCTTTCTTGTGTGGTACTCATTTTCTTTTATAGATAAGATTGTTATATAATATTTGGAAGTAATCATTCAAAAAGAAACATTTGTTTTATTAGAAAATTATGTGATTTGACATTAGATAATTATGTAATCAAAATTATTATTTTATTTATAATTTTTATTTAATTCAAAATAATTATCTATTTTTAGATTATTTATTTCATGTTTGGTATATTATTTTGATTTATAAATTTATATAATTCAAATAATTATCTATTTTAGTATTTTTAATTACTATTTTTAATATATTTATTTTATGTTTGGTGTATTATTTTGATTTATATTTTTTTTTTAATTCAAAATAATTATCTATTCTTACTGTATTTATTTCATGTTTGGTGTATATATCTAATAAAATCTATTGTTATTAATTAATTACAAATTTAATAAACATATTTAAGTATTTTTAAATTTTAAATTACTATTATTGAAAATTATAATATTTATATAATTATTTTGGAAAAGAAAGATAATAAGTTTTTCTAATCAATTTATTTAGTTAGTTTTAATTACCATTTAGTTTATGTGAATCTCCTAATCTTAAAATATTTTCTATCATTACCATTATTTATTTTTCATCTTTAAAAATCTAATTAGTTTTTTTACAGTTTTTTTGTAAAAGAAAAAAAATATTGTTTACGAATTTATATAATAAGACGACCAAAAAAAAGAATTTATATTTTTTTTTCTTTTTTGTTAAAAATGTTTATATATATATATATATAAACTGGTTGGATTTGTGTTAATTTTATGACAAGGTTTCAAATATATTGGATATCAAATATTTTCTATGTTTTACTTTATTTAAATATAATATTGTTCAAAAAAAATAATAATTAAATATTAAAATAAACATATTTTATTGTTCAAAACTAAATAATAATAAAATACATAGTAAATCAATATTTTTTAAAATATATTAGATTATTTCTAAATAATAATAAAATACTAAATAATAACTAAATAATAATAAAATACATAGTAAATCAATATTTTTTAAAATATATTAGATTATTTTTAAAGATTAATATAATATAAAAATATCTTTAAATTAGATTAGCGTAAATATTAAATATATTATATATCTATATTTTATTTATTTTTGAATTTCCACAAATATTAAATCAGTTCGGGTTTGAATTAGAATATAGGAGTAAGCAATATGTTTATATATTCTTAAATAACCACATATTCGGTTAAAAATATTTATTAAAATTTACCAAAATATTTAATTTAAAATTTAAATACAGTAATTCAAAAAAAATATTAATGATCTGGTTAACTTATATTTTAATCATCTGGGACCCCCAATGAAGGTAGAACGTTAAAGCCTACTTTTAAGAATCACACACGATAAAAATCTTCATAGATTCGGACCACATACATAAATTTTGTTTGAACAAGACAAAAAAACCCAGTAATAATACTCTTATCAAAGACAGACAATTCTTCTCTCATTTAAAACCCAAAGTAAATGCCACAACAATGACGTATCAGCAACCCACCAGATTGTCTTATGAATGGATTGCAAAAAAAACAACTGATATGCTTACTTAGATTTCAAGTATTGAATGTAGACTCAAACCTGATAGTCTGAATACGAAAACCCCGGATAAGTTCACTACTTAAAGCCTCCAGATTGGTATTTTTGGTTACTGAGGCTGGAGAAGAAATCATCTGAGAAATCAGGTGCTTGTTGTTGCTGCTGCTGCTGTGCACTGTATAGACCGGTTTTACCAAGCCCGGTTCCTGCACCCATTGACCAGCTTGAGTAGTAGGAAGCAGCAGATGCTCTGTTACCTTCGTCATTGCTCAGATCACCCACAACGCCCACATCAGCTAGAGAAGCTTTTTTGGCTGATTACATAAGAAAATATATAGTCAGGACTGGGATCAGACTTGGAAAGTAAAAAGCCGACAATTTATTTTTCTTGGCAGAATGCAAAGTCAAGCTACATGGTACTGGAAACGAAGAATTTGGACTGGTAGAGTGAGCTATTTGACAATTAGATGGAATGTAATTGACAAACTATACCCTTTGGCTCTGAGTTTGATCCGCATCTAATGAGAAAAACAGACTAATTTTTTATAGTTCACTACCACATACTTGTGAATGGCACCATGATATAGTTTCTAATGAAAGAGGAAGTGTCAACTTACGAGCAGTTATGTTGAGATCAATCAGTCCACGGCTCAGAGAATCTGCCCAAATTCCAGATTTCACTTGGAAAGGATCTTTCTTTTGCAAGTGTTGTGGCTTTGAATCCGCCAAAGACAGTGGGCTTGTAGTGTTTGTTGCTACATTTGGAGCCTGTGGACCTGTAGAGACTGAAGCCGAGTGGGAAGTGAAGGCACCAAAAGGATCAGATCCATCAAAATTATCCATTGGAACTGCAGCAAATGGGTCAACAATGTTGGGAGTAGTCATAGACTCAGGTTTAGATATCTTGGCTTCTGGGCTTGCAACTGATTCAGAAGATGCAAAAAGATCAACTGTTGGAGGAGCCGAAGAAACTGTGACAGAAGGTTCAGACGCAGAGAAAAGATCAACTTCCTTCTGTAGAAACAGACATTGCGGAAACATATTAGTCTAGGATTTGACAGCACAATTCATCGTATAACTTCAACAAAGAAAATTGAACGTGTTTGTCAAGCAGCGCATAATTGCATCAGAGAACATTTATAAGGAAATTTTCCATTGTTTGAAGCAGTATCCTAGCTTAGATGATAGAAGTCACCCACCTGTGGCTCTGAACCAAATACTGAACCCTGAGCCGAGGCTGATACAAAAGTTGCATCAGCAAACAAATCCACCTCTTGATTTTTCTCATTGTTGGTGGAAGATGTTTCTGTTGGCCCAGAATCCATGAGGTCACCAATCAGATCTCCTCCAAAAAGGTCCACTTGATTGGTACTGCCTGTGGATGGCTCTGCCAAAAAGAAAGAGATACAGATAAGACATGCTTTTTGTCTATCATATACACCTATTGTACCATATAATTTATCAAATTAATCCATAAATGATAAACAATCTGCAAACTAAGCAATTGTATAAAAACATACTATTGCTGGAAGTTCCACGTGGATCAAAATCATCAAAATCATCATCGTTGTTTGAAGGAGCTGCAGACACATGTGAACTATATTTGGCAGAGTTGGGGGACTTTTTCCCACTGGATAGAGTATCCTGGTCCGTGCTGCAAAATTCAGAATTGAAATTGACTGAGCAAGAACGCAATATTAAATTACTCTTAAATAAGAAAGCACACACACAATGAGTCGTAAACAGAAACAAGAAATAAAAGCAAACAAACACCCTCATCGTGAAAATAAAACTCCCAAAGTGAAATATATTCAAAATCTATAACCAACATGATATCAGCAAATGAATGGGGTTGACATAAAACCTGCCATAGCGTGAAAAACTCTTCTTTGAAGTAAAGCCTTGCTCGTCACTCTTAACACCACGTCTTGACCTTTGGAAAGACTCATAGTCATTCTTGTCTTCTCTGGAATCCCTATCCTTGTAGCTGTCATAATTGCTTGAACCACTTTGAAAACTACCTCCAAACGAAGCTGAACCAGATTTGTACGTTATCCCCGTGGACGAGAGGCCAACATACCTAATTTGAGGCATCAAAAACCGATCAATGCAACTTTTAAAGCAGAAGAGGCAAGCCAATTATTCTCAACTGTATGAAACCTAACTTGTTACGATTTGCTATTGCTTTGTCTCTGATTTCTGAGATTTTCTCTTTGTTATTTAAGAGAGTGACTATGTTCTCTGCCTTCTTTCTGACGTTGATCCCCACATCTTTTCCATTTGGTTCAACATACTCAAAATTTATGAGAGACTACATGGATGAAAAATCACAAAACAAATATCATGTCAATAGAAAAACCACAATCTCTAGCACGAGAGAACCACATATCAGAGTGTAAGAGAAATATACTGACAGATATTTGGTAAGTATGCTCAATAATCTCATCGACCGCTCTTTCTGATCCATTAGAAATCAGATAATCGATGACAGCCAATGCCTGGTAGACAAACAACCTCAGGTTACACTATGAACTTAAACAATAAACTTCCAAATACTACAGAAAAGCGTCAAGAATAATTTCTCACCTTGTAGACATATCGCCAATCTTTTCTTCCGAGCTAAGGATATCCCAAACGCACATGTTCAGCGATATAAAATCAAAAAAAAATTTCCAAGTAGAATCACACACTAAAAAGAAGTAGGGTGAAAGAATATGAAGGCAGATATTACAATTTATTTGTGGCCCTTGCTATCTCTGCCAATGCAGTACCATGGGGACCCCAAGGCTCATTATCTGTAGCATCCAATACCTGTACTAAACATAGCCATATAATTATAAAAATTATCACAGGACGCAAGATGAACAAAGTGAAATTGAAGCCGATCAAACTGAGGATCCAGGCAACTAGGCATTGCCGCCAAATTAAACTTGACGAAACTGATCTAATGTATCCATTAAATAGGAACCCGAGATTACTTAGTCCCAAAGATGGATCTAATCGCAAGTACAGCAGCATCACAAAATAACAACTATGAACACACTCAGTATCCGAACACACAAACAAAACAAATCGAGCTCAGCTGTTCAGGATTAATAACTCTTTTTCTTCGCAGATGAAGCATAATTTAATCATCGCGCGATAGCCTAAAACCAAAAAATCAAATGAATTCTCACCTTTTGCTCCATCTCCGGGACCTTCAAAACTTTCAGATTCACCTCCCTCTTTCTGAAATTGAAAAATAATCGACATCAATCGAAAATATAAACCAAAAGATCTATAGATTGGTGGCAAAGAAAAAAGATCTATGGATTTGGATCGAAATCGAAGAAGAATAGATAGATGAAACTTACATCTCCCGAACCGTTTGATCGAACACCTTCATGAAATCCATTTCAAATCCGCGAAAAAATGTTATGAACAAATGAATGAAAGCTTGCAAAATTTAGGTGCGACGAGAAGTGTGTAGATCTGATGAGGGATGGCTCGTCTTTGTTTTATGGGTTTTTTTTTTTAAAGGAAAAGTTAAAAAAAAAAGTAGCACCAATAAAAACCGATTTATCGCGTAACATTTTTTAAGCCGTCAAAAAGAATAAACTGTGAATTTTGGGAGCTTACCGTAGCTGATCCGCATAATCTGATTTGTTAATATTTAGCTAATTACGGTGAAGTCGCATGTACTTGATCGTAACTACTCTCCCCTTCTTTCTTCTTGGAAACACCCTATTTCTCTCTCTCTCTTGTCTGAGAAAGGGAAAGCACCACTTCTCTTTCTAAAAAAGCCCCATTTTTGCTAAAGGTTTTTTCTTCTTCTACTTCAACGAGACGACTAAATACGTATACATGCATAAATTGATGTCTACATAAGTGTTGTGTGTTGAAGAGATAGAAGAGAAGGGTTGTTTTGAGAATTTGGGTCTTTGGGTTTTTTATTTTCAGTTTCTTCAACCTCTGTTTATCAATGACCCGAATTGGGGGCGAATCCAAAACCTTACTAGACTTTGTCTGTGATGACTCTTGATACTAGTAGATGGCTCGATTTCAATTTTGCTTTGTCTTCGTCTGGGTCGTTGTTGCGGTTTTGGCCGTAAACCCTAGTTCAAGTTATCGATTTACCATTGTGGAACCTAATTCGGATTTGGACTCGGATTCAGAGTCGTTGCTTTTCCATCAGGATTACTCTCCGCCTGCTCCGCCACCGCCACCACCGCACGGACCATCGGTTTCTTGTAACGAGGATCTCGGCGGCGTTGGATTTTTGGATACTACTTGTAAGATTGTAGCCGATTTGAACCTTACTCACGATGTATATATAGCTGGGAAGGGTAATTTTATCATCCTGCCTGGTGTTAAGTTTCACTGCCCTATTCCTGGTTGTTCTATAGCTATCAATGTTTCTGGAAACTTCTCTTTGGGAGCGGATTCTACAATTGTCGCTGGGACATTGGAGCTCACAGCTGGTAATGCTAGCTTTGCTAATGGGTCGGCTGTGAACACCACGGGATTAGGTGGGAACCCTCCGCCACAGACTAGTGGAACACCGCAGGGGATTGATGGTGCTGGTGGCGGACATGGAGGCAGAGGAGCTTGTTGTTTGACTGACACTAGTAAGCTTCCTGAAGATGTGTGGGGAGGTGATGCATACTCGTGGTCAACTCTGCAGAAGCCGGAGAGCTATGGTAGTAAAGGAGGGTCAACGAGCAAAGAGATTGATTATGGAGGAGGAGCAGAAGCCGGAGAGCTATGGTAGTAAAGGAGGGTCAACGAGCAAAGAGATTGATTATGGAGGAGGAGGTGGTGGGAAAGTGAAGATGGATATTCTGCAGCTTCTGGATGTTAATGGAAGCATTTTGGCAAATGGAGGTTATGGAGGAGCCAAAGGAGGTGGTGGGTCTGGTGGCAGCATCTACATCAAGGCATACAAGATGTAATGAACTTTCCTTTCTATGCTTTCTTTCAGTAGCTGTTGATTAAAGGAATTTATTTTGAATCTTTCTAGTCAGCCGAGAAGGCAACTTTCCAATACTTGTTTGGTCCTGATTGTTTCTCAAGATCATAATTTTACCTCAGGGCAAGTCGAATTTGAGAAATGAAACAGAATTGCACTTTGCTTTCATGGTAAAATATTCTAGTACTGTGCTTATAAGTTTCTGTTGTCAATTGAAAATAGGAAATAAGTGATTATGTATTAGTCTTGTGTATGACATTTATTTGAAAGATTTTATACCTTGCTCCTAACTCTCCTAGATGTGGTGTTGCTGACGTATTGTAAACATGAAACGATTCATTTTCGTTGCTTATTTTAAAGGTAGGTGGTGAGCCTTTTGTCTTCTTAGATTCTTGACAAATTGATCTCATCTAGCATCCTCTGCTTTGCTATTATTTGGAGTGCAGGACTGGAATTGGACTGATCAGTGCATGTGGTGGGAGTGGTTATGGTGGTGGGGGCGGTGGAAGAGTATCTGTCGACATTTTTAGCAGGCATGATGACCCAAAGATCTTTGTGCATGGTTAGATTCTTAAATGGTTATCTTGTTTTACATCTGATTACATCTGCACACTTGTCCTTTTTTTTTTGTGAGGCATTATATCCAGTTCGTAATTGTGTAACATTTTCAAGCATGAACTGATCTAAGTCTTCTTATACCCAGGTGGATACAGTATCGGATGTCCAGATAACTCAGGTGCTGCTGGGACTCTATATGATGCTGTTCCCCGAAGTCTTTTCGTTAGCAACTACAATATGACGACAGACACTTATACATATGATGCTGTTCCCCGAAGTCTTTTCGTTAGCAACTACAATATGACGACAGACACTTATACACTCCTCTTAGAATTTCCCTTCCAGCCACTTTGGACCAATGTTTATATTCAGGATAAAGCCCGAGCCACTTGTCCTCTGTTATGGAGTCGAGTCCAGGTACGTCGAAAATGAATTTCCAGTGCATGGGATTTTAGGCTAACTGATATATCACCTGGCAGCGTTTGACTTATGACAATTTGTGATTTATTTACAAGGATTTTTTTTTCTTTTTTTTTTCTTTTTCCCGCAACTTTTGTATCTTTTGTCTCCTCTATATATGGTTATAAGGTATATAGTTGAATCTCCTGTTTTTCAGCGTATTATTTTGCAAAATTGCATATGTAGTACTCAAACAGAACTCAATATGCAGGTTCAAGGGCAAATTAGTTTGTTGTGCGGTGGTGTTTTGAGCTTCGGATTAGCTCATTATGGTACATCAGTGTTTGAGTTATTGGCGGAAGAACTCTTAATGAGTGATTCTACTATCAAGGTAATTCTTGTCATGATTCTCCACATTTTTCGATAATGGGGGATTGAAACAACATTGTTCTGTCTATGCCGAATCCAAATATTTCTTTCTGTTGCTAATACCTGCTCATGCTTCACATTCTATTTTGGTATTCATGTGAAATCACTTGTTCATCATGTGATATTTATTTGATATTTACCAGGTTTATGGGGCATTACGAATGACTGTCAAGATGTTTTTGATGTGGAATTCAGAAATGCATATAGATGGAGGAGGAGGAGATACAAGTGTTTCGACTTCCATTCTTGAGGCTAGCAATTTAATCGTTCTTAGGGTACTCACAAATTCATGTCATTGTTTTCTTTTCCAAGTAATTTGTGACATACTGTTGCAACTAATTTGTTTGTGTAACCTCTTTATTTAATTATAGGGATCATCTGTCATTCAGTCAAATGCAAATCTTGGAGTCCATGGACAAGGTTTCTTGAATCTAACTGGACCAGGGGATTCGATTGAAGCACAACGGCTTGTTTTGTCACTGTTTTACCGTATTTATGTAAGTCCTTCTGGTTGTTTGGTCTTTGGTGACAATCGTACACTGGGTTAGATCTTGTGTTTTGTGCAGAAAAAAAATATGTGTTAGCTCTGAAAATGTGATGAATATAGGCATAGTTGTGCTTATAAATTACAGATATAGGAAGGTACTTGATTTGGCCATGTAAGAATTAATGATTTTTTGTTTTCTCCCAATTGAAGGTTGGGCCTGGGTCCAATTTGCGTGCTCCTTTACAGAATGCCTCCCGAGATGCTGTGTGAGTTTGAAGGAAAATGCCATATTTATGCATAATTTAGTTGTAAATATTTTTGGGATATATAACAGCTAACAATATTTGAACTCACATCCTTTGCAGTACACCAAAGCTCTATTGTGAACGGCAAGATTGCCCTTATGAACTACTCAATCCTCCAGAGGATTGCAATGTCAATTCATCTCTGTCCTTTACCCTACAGGTATTTCTACCGTACTTTAACATGTATTGTAAACTCGTATATGATCACTCTGACAATATTTTTTTTTCTTTCTAGTTATGTCGAGTTGAGGATATTCTCTCACTCTGACAATATTTTTTTTTCTTTCTAGTTATGTCGAGTTGAGGATATTCTCGTGGAAGGTTTCATTAGAGGATCAGTAGTTCATTTCCATCGAGCAAAAACTGTAACCCTTAAACCCTCTGGAGAGATTAGTGCCAGTGGAATGGGTAACCTTAACTATATATCTTTGGATTTTTTTTGAACGCACAGTAATTCTGCATTTCGTACGGGCATGTCCTCTTCTTACTCCCCCAATATAAGATTTAAGGAGCTACCTCCGCATAGGGAAAAATAAGATATGATCCTCCGTTCTTTTAATATGTTTTCACAACAACATATGTTTAAATGTATTTCGCAGGTTGTAGAGGTGGCGTAGGTGCAGGTAAATTGCTTGGAAATGGCATGGGAAGTGGTGGTGGGCATGGTGGTAAAGGGGGCCGTGTATGTTACAATAACAGTTGTGTTGAAGGTGGAGTGACATATGGAAATGCAAATCTCCCTTGTGAGCTTGGCAGTGGAAGTGGCGATTATAGCCCTGGTTATTCATCTGCTGGTGGTGGTATTGTAGGTATGAATCGGCAGTGGAAGTGGCGATTATAGCCCTGGTTATTCATCTGCTGGTGGTGGTATTGTAGGTATGAATCTTCGGAGATTTTGATGATTTTGTTCCATTAAACTCGAGAGATTAGGTTGTGTCATCATATGACTTGTTGTAAATGTATGATGTAGACTATTTACTATATTCATATTCCTTGTGTCAAAAGTTTCGAAAATTATGATTTGTTATTTTGTCACAAGTTTATGAATCGTAGTCGTTAACACTGTTTAAGCTATTTGCTTTCAAGATAAAACCTATTAACCTGTTCTTTCTTTTCCTTTGAATTTGGTTAGTGATTGGCTCAGTGGAGCAACCTCTATCCAGTTTATCAATTGAAGGCTCAGTTAGGGTTGACGGAGAAAGTGTCAAACGTTTGAGTAGAGATGAAAACGGATCTATTGTAGTACCTGGGGGTGGTTCTGGTGGAACAGTCCTTTTGTTCCTGCGTTATCTTATTTTAGGAGAGTCGTCTCTTCTATCAAGTGGTGGTGGGTCTGGCAGTCCTGATGGTAGTGGTGGAGGCGGAGGTGGGAGGGTTCATTTTCATTGGTCAAACATCCCCACTGGGGACATATACCAGCCAATTGCTAGTGTAAAAGGAATAATTCATGCACAGTACGCAGTCTATATTCCTGTCCACTTCCCATGATCTTTAATGTGTGCTTTTCCAAAGTCTATGTTATTGTAGGCTATCGTTTTGCTGGATATCTCATTTACAATTGTTTTTTTTTTTAAATTGTTCTTGTAGAGGGGGAGCGGCTGTGGATGATGGTTTCTTTGGCCGAAATGGCACAATAACTGGAACTGCTTGTCCGGAAGGACTCCATGGTATATTTTGTAAGGTTAGAAAATACTGTTTAGCATTGTCCTGCTCTATCATTTCACAGGGATGACATTTTTCTATGTGCCTTTTGCTCCCTTATCACAATTGAATTTTCTTAGTTTTCAAACTCATTGTATTCACAATCCTATCTATATTCCTGTCCACTTCCCATGATCTTTAATGTGTGCTTTTCCAAAGTCTATGTTATTGTAGGCTATCGTTTTGCTGGATATCTCATTTACAATTGTTTTTTTTTTTAAATTGTTCTTGTAGAGGGGGAGCGGCTGTGGATGATGGTTTCTTTGGCCGAAATGGCACAATAACTGGAACTGCTTGTCCGGAAGGACTCCATGGTATATTTTGTAAGGTTAGAAAATACTGTTTAGCATTGTCCTGCTCTATCATTTCACAGGGATGACATTTTTCTATGTGCCTTTTGCTCCCTTATCACAATTGAATTTTCTTAGTTTTCAAACTCATTGTATTCACAATCCTATTATGTTCTCCAGGAATGTCCAATTGGTACATTTAAGAATGTTACTGGATCTGACTCTTCTCTTTGTCGTCCTTGTCCCATTAATGAGCTTCCAACTCGGGGCGTCTATGTCCCAGTTCGAGGTATAAATAGCATCCACTTGTATCTTGACCTCTCGCCTATTGCATATGTACTGTAATTTTTTTTCCTAACTTTCAGTGATGAGTTTTGTTTAACAACCAAGCATAAATTGTTTTCTCCACGCATCATGGCTCTCAAATAGATCATTCCTTCCCTTTCCTGGAATCACTAAATGAGGTTAGATAATTTTCTTCGTCTTTAATCATTAGATCGAAAGCTGTTTGTTTGTCTTACTTTCTGTGTTGTCTGTCTAAGCAATTGAAGAATGAATTTTGTATTTGCTTATATTATACTCCGAATGCAAGTAATGTGTGTCCAGCAGACATGATTGAGCCAAATAACTTGCCAAACGCGCAGTTTATGACAGTGCTATGCTGCTATTTATAAAGTTATTCTATGTCAGGTGTTGGAAACAAATAGAGCAGAGCAATCTCAGAGTCACGTGCACAGAATGTATTTTATGGGTCCTAATACATTCAGTGAGCCGTGGCATCTCTCTCACATTCCCCCAGAGGAGATAAAAGAGATAGTGTTAGTTGTTTCTTACTTTATCAACAAGCTGATTTAAAAATTGTTTCACATTTTTTGTCTATGGATACTTGATAAGTGGCCTGGACTCTGAAATATTCTTATATTGGTTTTGGGTTCATTAGATATGAGGCTGCATTTAACACATTTGTCGACGAAATCAACTCTATAGCGGCATATCAATGGTGGGAAGGTGCAATGTATAGTATTCTTTCAGTAGTTGCATATCCGCTTGCATGGTCATGGCAGCAATGGCGGCGGAAGATGAAATTGCAAAAATTGCGTGAGTTTGTACGTTCAGAATATGATCATTCCTGTTTGCGTTCCTGTCGCTCCCGAGCTTTATACGAGGGTCTGAAGGTAATTTGTTGATGATTTATTTTATCCGATAATTGCTTAACAGGTCTGCAGATTTTGAGAATATATTATTCCCTTTACAAGGTTTTGTTGTTTTAAGTTTTAGTGAAATGTATATTTTTAAATATAGGTGGCTGCAACCTCCGATTTGATGCTTGCGTATCTGGATTTCTTTCTTGGCGGGGATGAAAAAAGGACAGATCTTCCACCTCGGCTTCACCAAAGGTTTCCGATGCCAATATTATTTGGTGGTGATGGCAGTTACATGGCTCCTTTCTCACTTCAAAATGACAACATACTTACCAGTCTGATGAGTCAGGTTGGTTCCGTAGTTAACTTGTAGCATTTTCAGTAGTAATGTTAAAGGTTGTATTGATTCTTATCATTGTTTTACCTTTACAGCTCGTTCCACCCACTACTTGGTACAGACTGGTGGCTGGTGTAAATGCTCAATTACGCCTTGTTCGCCGTGGGCGTCTGAGATCAACTTTTCATTCTGTTTTGAAATGGTTAGAAACTCATGCTAATCCAGCTCTGGAGACACATGGAATAAGGTTGATCTGGCTTGGTTCCAGACTACAGCTTGTGGTTACTGCCAATATGGTCTCTTGATTCATACGATTGAAGATAGTGAGCCAGCATCACCTCATCGTGTCAGTGAAACATCATGGACTCAAATCCAACGGTAAATGAATAAGAAACTACATCCAATCTGTCTTTTTATATAGCATAGGGTCCATTCATGGTGACAATCATTCTTCTGATTGTGTTGTATTATTTTGAGTTGCATGATTGCATATTAAATATGAATTGAGATATCTAGGTAAACATGATGAGCACGATTGTTTCTGTTGATCTCTTTAAACTGTTGATATTTCTTTCCAGTGTCATAGTTTAGGATGTTCTCATAGTGCACCTCGTATATAGATGTGTGTGGATTTTTGATTTCTTCTTTTGTATCTTCTAGGTACGGTGTGCATGCACGTAAAGAAAACTCTCCAGCACATCTAAGGGAGAGTTTGCCCTTCAAACAAAACCATACGAACAATGAGGATTCTACAACACGCAGAAAAAACTACGGAGGGATAATCGACCTTGACAGCTTACCGAGTCTGAAAGAGAAGAGAGATATGTTTTTCCTTCTCTCTTTCTTAGTTCACAACACTAAACCTGTGGGCCACCAGGTACTTCCCAATCAGAATCCTTATGTTATGACTATGCTTAATGTTGTGGTGTGCATTTTTTTCTAGAATTTTAATCTCTTCCCTCTGCCATCTTTGTGATATTGCAGGATATGGTTGGCTTAGTTATCTCGATGTTAGTTTTAGGAGATTTTAGTCTAGTCTTGCTTATTGCAGGATATGGTTGGCTTAGTTATCTCGATGTTAGTTTTAGGAGATTTTAGTCTAGTCTTGCTCACACTGCTCCAGCTATATTCGATTTCTTTGCTGGATGTACTTTTGGCTTTGTTTATAGTACCTCTCGGCTTGCTTCTGCCATTCCCTGCTGGGATTAATGCCTTATTCAGTCATGGACCCAGACGTCTCGGCTTGCTTCTGCCATTCCCTGCTGGGATTAATGCCTTATTCAGTCATGGACCCAGACGCTCGGCTGGCTTAGCACGTGTTTACGCATTGTGGAACTTCATGTCCTTGGTCAATGTGGTAAGTTTTCTTTGTTGACAACCTATTTTGTAGAGAGATGCAAGTGAACTTTGTGGGTGGTTCATTTCATTGGGATGAATATATTTGTTTTATCTGTGTGTACAGTAAGTATGTCTCCCCTTATCTGACGAGTTTTGGTTTTGTTACAGTTTGTTGCTTTTCTCTGCGGATATGTTCATTATCACAGTGAATCATCAGCTAGCAAAAAAACGCCATTTCCGCCGTGGAATTTAAACATGTGAGTATCACTACTATGCAAAGTAATACTTGAAAAGAGTCTCTCCCTCTCTGGAATCTTATGTTTTGGTATACTGGGTTTTGGGGGATGCAGGGGTGAAAGTGAATGGTGGATATTCCCAGCAGGATTAGTCGTGTGTAAAATAATGCAATCGCAGCTCATAAATCGACATGTAGCAAACCTGGAGATACAAGACCGCTCGTTGTATAGTAA
>CM071717.1:51102830-51115128 GCA_036630335.1 Physaria fendleri | reverse complement strand
ACTCTGATTATTAAGGGGGAAAAACATGTTTATTGAGGGGTATAATTAGGGACAAAACTTGTAATCTAAAGATCCTTGTTTGGGTTCCTTGGGGTCTCGGTTTTGTATTTGGTTTTGAGTGGATGGTCGTGTTGGTGAAGATCCTACTGAGTTTGTATGTAAATAAGTGAGAAACCAAATGATCTATCTACTTGAGGCTGTACTTATTATATCTGCCTAAAGAACAGGAGTTGTTTCTTCTTTTGGATGTATATTGACAAGAAATGTATTTCGTTCTTAAAATGGTGTGTTGGCCTATACGTTTTATCGGATAGGTTTGATTTGTTTACGGAGATCAACTAAATCAACTTTGGATTGTGCAATTTCAAATTACTTAATCGGCAAAACCAGATAATGCTATGCTATGAGGTTCAGCTTTGTCCGAAGCTAATACCAACATCCCCAAACAGACATTTGAAGACTGGTTCAGGCAGACCCGCAGGCTTTTAGCCACACATTTTGTTCAATACATAACCAAACTTTTAATTATTAAGGCTCCAATGTTACAACACCCACCATGTCTCTCGTCGTTTTACACAATATGTTCTAGTTTTTAAGTTCAAACAAGTTTAAACAACCAACAACGCATTTGCTTATTTGCAACACTAATCTGTTGCAGTTTCTGTATAGTATATGTCAATGCTCCGCTGCACTTGAATGGTAAGCTCTCCGCCTCAACTGAGATTCCCCTGATGGCTGTTGCAAATATATCCTCGTTGGATCATTAGGGTCCACGTACCTGCACATACACCATATGCAAGCAAATATATCCTCGTTGGATCATTAGGGTCCACGTACCTGCACATACACCATATGCAATTTTGAGAACAATAGCTTTCTTGTACTATCAAAACATTTAGTTTGATCGAGACGGGACTTACGCATGTCTCATCATTTCGTCCACAGGTGTCTGAGCGGCTTGAAGAGGATCTACACGTGGAGCTGCCGCTGCTGCTTCTGCTGCCTGTTGCATTTGTCGATTGTATTGTCTAACTGATGATATGAGATTCAAGAAGAGAGGAACGAATGTCCCACAACCACCTTCCTTGAATAGGATCTTGAAAGTGTGTGTTGAATATAGAGCTCTATGTTCATTCTCTGGGACCACCTAGAAATTTTCCATTACATGCCAAAGGAAGGTTTAGTAAACATATACATGGTAGTTTTCTAGCAAGGATATAAGGTAAAATTCCCATGAACTATGCACTTACAGGTTCCACTTGTCCCGAAATATTGTTGCAGTGGAATATGGGCTGATTGAATTTCTCGGCGTGGATGTAAAGCTACAAAGTGCAGTGGAATATGGGCTGATTGAATTTCTCGGCGTGGATGTAAAGCTACAAAGCAGGATAGTCCATAAGTTGCGAGAGTTAAAATGTATACCAACAGCTGTGGATATACCCATGTATGTACTATGTAGCATGAAGTCCTTAACTATTGATATATATACTTGTGCCAGTTTTAATTAAATAAGAGAAAAACATAAGATGAAGTAACTGTACCAGGGGCATATCAAAAGCAACAAAGTTCTCAACAGGCTTGCTGGCAACAAAGACCAACCGTATATTAGACAAGTAAATCACTCCCTTCGCCTTAACATGACCTCCATGCCCTCTGGATCAAACAAAAAAAAAAGAATATTAGGGAGATGTTTAACACCCCGCAGCTCAAGTAAGCTGTATTGGTTCATGAGCTAGACGAATGAATCCAAACCAACTAAAAACGAGAACTAAAATGGAAACCCACAGTAATCATCGAACAAACCCACTATCAACAAAACGCTTAAGCTTATCCAAAACATAAGAAACAATAGAAGGGAACACGAACCCAGGGATCTTGTCGACGTCAAACTCAACACCGTCTCTGACTAGAACAAACATTTCATTAACAAAGGGAACAGGCATCCCATTGGGAAGCAACTGAGGGTTTAGTGCCATGAAGTGCAAAAAAGACTGATCAAGCCAGAGAAATGATATTAGTCCTTGTTCTGTTTCTCAAACCTCAAATTTTCCTTGCTGTGTAGCCTGATCAACAGAGGAAAAATGTAAGTTATCACTGATCATACAAAGTAAGAGTGTAAAATGCATTCCAAATATACAGATTATCATAAGACAATTCAAGTGTTCATAATAGTGGTAGGCTCAATAAACCCATGAAACGTAAAACTCAATATCCCTTCTATCATCCAATTCATATTAAGTCTATCACCCAATTCAAAGAAACATGCGCTGATCAGCAAACAATATAAATAGAGAATTATCTATTGTACATCCACTTATTATATGCAAAATACATCCTTCAATTTTAGAAAATCACATTTGAGATCATCTATCCTAATCAAGGCGTTCAAAACTAAGGTATGCAATACGAGTCCAAAACAAATCAGTCGACAAAGATAAGACTTAATTATAAGAAAATCAAAATATGATAGCAATAAGAAATCAGTCATAGAACGATCAATTTCAAATTTTCAATTTCAAGCAAATCCCACACTCGTAATTTTTCCGCGAAAACAAATTCGCGCCGCCGCTGATCTGGAGAGTTGAAAAAATTCTTGGAAAAACAGAGAATCTGAAAGCACATAGCCGCCGCTGATCTGGAGAGTTGAAAAAATTCTTGGAAAAACAGAGAATCTGAAAGCACATACCTTTTTCGAGAGCTAGAAAGGATTTTGATCGGAGAAGATATTGAAGAATAATAACAAGATGAAAGGGATAATAAAGAGACGAACGAGATTACAGTTTCTCGTTGCTTCGAGAAGAGAAGATGATGACGATGATCACGCGGTTTATTACTTTTAACCTTTTATTTAGTAGTCCTTCGATTTAATTTATTTTTCCAATCTCCCTCGAAATTAGATTTAAGTACTATTTACCCCATTTCAACAAATTTATATGTATATGGTGTCAAAGCATATTATTCCCTTCAGACCAGATAAAATGATCATAAGACAATATTGGTAGATTATTTTATTAATAACTTATTAAGCATCAGCAAAGACAAAAGATACAGGGAGTTTTCAAACAACAACATCATAAAATGTAGAAAATGTCAAAACAAACAAACAAACAAGAAAACTTAATAAAAGCCTCAACAACTAGTAAAGAGTTGTGAATAGAATCTGCAGGTTTCTTCAAACAAAACTTTTTTTAACGGTAGTTTCTGTAGACAGGGCTGTACATGCTGCTCTCTGCAAACTTGACCAGATCTTTTGGACGTGGAAGGTTAGACGCCAATCCTATACACCATACATACAATTAGGAAGATTAATAAAACATTGAAATAACAGTTGCACTATAGAAGATGAAGAAGACAGTTTGATTCAACTAACCAAGGTCATAGGTTTTCGCGGCGACTTTGGCTGCAATGTTAGCAGAGATCTCTCTGATGTTTGAGAAAGGTGGGTAGATCAGACCCTTGGCGTAATGCTCTTCTGTGACTTGTGCGGCTAATGCTTCAGCTGTTGACAACATAGAGAGATGAGTTAGAGAGAGTTATATCGAGTATCTTTAAGTATCTGTCGTAATCTGCTTACAAGCTGCGAGAAGCATGTCATCACGGACACGGATAGCACCAGACATGATCAAACCAAGACCCAAACCAGGGAAAATGTAGCAATTGTTTGCTTGGCCAGGCAAGTAAGTTTTGCCTTCGTATTCAACAGGATCAAATGGGCTTCCACTTCCAAAGATTGCACGACCCTATATTAAGCACACAAATATATGATTAGACTTAGGGGAGCAACAAAACAAATTATATATTACGAGTCAGACATGAAGCAGATGTCATTTGAGACAGTATACCTTGGTCCATGTGTAAGCCTGTTCTGCGGTACACTCAGCTTGAGAAGATGTCATTTGAGACAGTATACCTTGGTCCATGTGTAAGCCTGTTCTGCGGTACACTCAGCTTGAGAAGTAGGGTTTGAGAGAGCAAGAATCAACGGTTTCTATAAGCCAACACCAAGAACAGTATTAGTACAATAACATATAAACCTTGTTCTTAGAAGAAGATGACAGAAAGAACGAAAAGAAACCTCGTTGTTAGTAGCCATGGCCTCGACAACTTCCTTTGTGAAAGTTTGACCCACACCAGATGTTCCTATGAGAACAGTTGGCTTGATTGCCTGTTTGAAAAAAGTTTCAAACAAAAGTGAACACAAGAATGAAACATATGACATCAAGAAATCTTTAAAGATGAACTCATCGCCTACATTGACTGCACCGATGAGGTCCTTAACAGGTTCGTGTTCATGTGCCCATGGTTGCTTGAAATGCTGAAGAGATCCTTTTCTTGAGCTAACAATCAGTCCCTGAAGATAAAGTTGAACAGAGAAACATTAAAGCAAGAAAGGTTTATCTAAAGAGAATGAGCCTGATTAAGGTATAAAGTTGAACAGAGAAACATTAAAGCAAGAAAGGTTTATCTAAAGAGAATGAGCCTGATTAAGGTGGTTTCCAACAATACCTTAGAGTCCACTAGCCAAATCTTCTTTCGGGTCTCATCAATGGGAGCTCCAGTCTACAAAACAAGAAGATATGATCAATCACATATTCTTAGCAAGAAAATAGAGCAAACTCAAGGGAAAATATACAGATTGACTAACCTCTTTTGAAATCTTAAGAGCAATTAGCTCAGCAATACCGGTTCCAGCCTTCAAAGAACCAAGAACATATATAGCGTAAGCAGCGAAACATATATGGAGAAAAGTGAAAATATCCTAGAGTATAATGTTTTCTCGTCTCACCTCTCCGGCACCCAAGAACAAGAAAGTATGGTCAGCCAGGGTTTTACCAAGCAACTTCTTCTCCGGCACCCAAGAACAAGAAAGTATGGTCAGCCAGGGTTTTACCAAGCAACTTCTGAGCAGCAAGAAGTCCAGCAAGCACAACTGATGCAGTACCCTGCAATTACACACAACAAAAAACAAATTATCATTAAGCTCTCTGACACCAGAACCAAAATATAAGAACAAAAAATCAATCTTGAGGAATAGATGTTACCTGGATATCATCATTGAAGACGAGATGGGTATCACTGTACTTAGACAGAAGTTCAAATGCATTGTGGTTTGCAAAATCTTCAAACTGAAAAGAAAGAGTACAAATGATATTACTTCAGGCATCTTAAGTAAACAATCATAGTTCTTAAGAGAGTTGATCCTATAGCTCACCTGTACCAACACTTTCTCTCCATAGTTCTGCTTGACAGCACACATGAACTCGTGCAAAAAATCTGCATATTCCTGGCCAGTGGCTCTTCGCTGTTTAAGGCCGATGTAGAATTCATCATTCAGCAACTTCTCATTGTTTGTACCCACATCAATGGTGATTGGAAGACACTGCATGCAAAAGTGAATTTAGCATTTAGGATCAAACTGTTATTGAATAATCAATCAAGTGGAACCAGTTTTTGTCCTGGTGCTTACAGCTGATGGACGGATTCCTCCCAAAGCTGTGTAAAGAGATAGTTTGCCCACTGCCAAAGCTGTGTAAAGAGATAGTTTGCCCACTGGAATTCCCATTCCCTGGTAAATATCACAATCTAAGTGTTAATTTTCGACATCAAATGGCCATAAGTTTTAAAGTATCAACTCAAGAACCCATTAATCACCTGGCAACCAAGATCTCCTAGACCAAGAATACGCTCACCATCAGTAACAACAATAACTTGAATACCTCTCTGTGGCCAGTTCTTCAACACTTCAAGAATCTTGCCCCTAAAGAACATTACATTTACTTTAGTGTTTCAAAAAGAAACGAAATGGAAAGTGACTTGGTTAAAGAGATATAATAACACACTTCTCTTTCAAACTGATGTAGAGACCCTGTGGCTTCCTAACTGATGTAGAGACCCTGTGGCTTCCTGAAAATACTCCCATACTTCTGACAAGCTTCACCAACTGTTGGTGTGTACACAACTGGAAGCAACTCCTCAACGTTATCAATCAATCAAGCTTCACCAACTGTTGGTGTGTACACAACTGGAAGCAACTCCTCAACGTTATCAATCAATAACTTATAGAACAATCTCTCGTTCCTTTCCTGAAAGTTTCTCAATACATAAGCCACTAGTTGGAAAACATAGACTAATTGAACAAAACTTTATGAAGAACAATCACTAAACCTGAAGATCCATCAGGGCCATGTAACGTTGTAGAGGAACAGTGTATTGACGGAGATTATGCATCAGCTTTCTCTCCTAATAAATCAACAACCAAACACAGTTAACACAAAACCCAAATCATACAAAAGTAGGATCCTTTGTGTAAAACCTCAAGTCACCTGAACATCCTGACTTATAACCACAGGAGGAAGAAGACCAGTTAAGTAATGAGCATCTCTTTCTTTATCAGTGAACGCAAGTCCCTTGTTGTATCTCGGATCACGCATCAACGAGTATCCACTGAAAATGAAACATTTCAATCCATTATAAGCTCCACAGAAAAAAAATTGGAACTTAAACAACAAGAAAAGAAAACAAGTTTCATATTTCACAAAAAACCAAACTTTAGCAAAAAGCTTTGAGTTTTCTAAAGCAACTATGATGGATCAAAGTAAAACAAAAGGGTATGAGATCTAAAGGCGTGTTTTTTTGACTCACCTAGCAACAGAGGTAACCCAAGGGGTGACAAGCTGATCCAAGGTAGCGGAATCCTCACCGTAGACGTCAGAAATACCACCACCAACGCCGGATCTGTTATCGGCAACATCCTCACAGGGTAATTCAGTCGGATTACTTCCCATATCGAGCTTCCGGATCTGTTATCGGCAACATCCTCACAGGGTAATTCAGTCGGATTACTTCCCATATCGAGCTTAAAAAAGCAAACTTGGAACAAACAAGAATGGAGGAAATTGAATTATGAGGGTAATGAAGAATGATCTTGAAATATATATTAGGTGAATGATGATGATTGATGATGAAACAAAGAAGTGGAAGATAATGGGTTTATATAGGCCATAAGAAAATGAAAAGTCTGAAAATTGGAGCTGATCGTCAAATTGAGAAGAAGAACGTGACGGAGTCACCACCTTTGTGTAGGTCCCTTTTCTTCATCCATTATTACCTTCCCTTGTTTTTATTTTAAAACAATTTATTTTACTTTTTTGTATTTTTTTTGTTTGTTATAAAACGACTTTCACATTTTAATATTTGTACTGTACTAACACTAACAATTGCTTTTTCCCCATCAATTCCACCAAATTGATACTATATAAAGTAAAATTCATTTCATAATTAGCACCAAATTGATACTATATAAAGTAAAATTCATTTCATAATTAGGAGTTTGTATCAATTTAGACAATTATGCATTATATTATGTTTCAGGTAAATATATATAATTAATGACAAAAACATGATCCTTTCCCCCAAATTTAAAATGAATATAATAATTTTTTTTTGTCAAGAGAATATGATAATTAATTCTTCTTTTCTTGATAATATATATATATGTATATATATTTGGTGGTAATACAGTGAGAAATGAAAAAAGAAAAACAATAATTGTGATTGAGGCTGCGGAGATGTGGATCAAACTTGGCAGCTATAATGGACCCAACAAACTTGAATTTATGTATATTATAAGTCAACTAGATATTTATTTGTCTAATATTATATAACATAAAGTAAAAAGAATCTAATCTTCAATGTTTAGTATAATAATGATTTGATTTAACGATAATTAAAAAGAATCTAATCTTCAATGTTTAGTATAATAATGATTTGATTTAACGATAATTCATGGATATGCTTTTCTCGGGTGACATATGAGTATGGTAATAATGACAGCAACTAGTGCGTATATAAAAATCATTATTTCATAACTGCGTGTAGACAAACGTATGTTGTTTTATCGTAAGTTTTTAACTTTTCAATTGACCAATATTTATTTTTTCATGGTCATTTCCATTTTCTTGTGTTCATACAAAATTGAACTAAAATTGACCCAAAACAGCAATACGCGTTAATATTCTACAAAAGTTCTTTTTTTTTCTAGAACAAATAAGGTCCAAGATTTGATTTTAATTTTTTTTTTTTACCAACTCCTACTTTTTTTTCAAAGGTTCTGTGGTTAATTTTGACCCCTTAATTCTCGTTTTTTCACTTCTAAAAAGTCAAAAGGCTATATATGTACACAAACATCTTAGACTAATTTACCTTTATGTGAAAATGAAACTAAACCAAACCTTATTTTCCTTAAACCAAACCAGAACTATATAACTGAATTGTTAAACTGTGGCTAGTTAACCTCTTATGTCCTTACCAATTCAAACCCGACATCCCAGATTACTTGTAAACCCTAGTCTATATCTTCAATTAGGCATGCTACTATTACCCCATAATTTCCGACATATTTTGGTTTGGTTAACTATATGTTTAATAGATTAGGAAGATGTGATTAGTTATGGATTCAGTTTGGTTCAGTTCAAATAAATAATCATTCGGTTAAATATGTAACCGGGTAATGATTCATGGAGAAACCATTTTTCATTCTAATGTACAAATGATAATAATATATATTCAAGTATTCACAAAATTTATAAGGAAAATTAAATAATCAAACAATTCATAGATAAAACCCATTATATAATATGTATCTTCTACACTTGGCTTCTGATGGAAAATTAAATAATCAAACAATTCATAGATAAAACCCATTATATAATATGTATCTTCTACACTTGGCTTCTGATTTTACAATCACACCATTGGTATCACAACTACCTAGAGAAGAAGATTAAGAAGACGTGTTACTTTTGATCTTTCACCACGCACCAGCGGCTGATCCATTAACATCATCAAGCCGCTTCATCATCCAATCTATGATATCACGACCCACTTCTTCACGCTCAGGTTCAAAGAGAAGGTCGTGTAAGAAACCATCATAGAGTTTGATGTTTTTAAAAACCGATGGTGCCTGATTATACAAGTCTTGTGAAGCTAGTGGATCAGTGACTTTATCATCTGTACCATGGAGGACAAAGAAAGGCACTGTAACAGATTTGAAGTTCCGAGTCAAGTAAGCTGTTATGCGAAGAATCTCATGGCCTGTTCGGACTCTTATTGGACCTGTGTAGACTAATGGATCAGAGTATTTGGCTAAGAGAGCTTCAGGGTCTCTTGTGACTGGAATGCCTCTTTTGTTTGCTCCTTTGACGAAATTAGGTACCTTCAAAACCACAGCTCCACCAGTAGAGTGACCAAAGAGGAAACATGGGACCCCCGGGTTCTCAGACCTAATCTTTTCCAAGAAAGCTTCCTATAGAATCCAATTCAAGACACAAAATCACTAAACCAACAGCTTCAAATGGAACATTTATTTAGTTTCATCACCAAAAGAGGAGCAACAAATGTTAATAAGATGTTGAACTTACAGTGTCGGCAACAACATAATCAAGAGAAGGAACATAGCCGTGCAAACCATCACTCCCACCGTGACCTAATATACAGATATGGATCAAACATATGGCGACCTGTTCAGACCAACATTTTCTTAACAAATATGAAAATGAAAAGAAACAAAACAAGCTCATGTTCATACCAATCCAGTCCATAGCGTAGACACCTAAATTACTTGAGTTTAGCTGCTTGGCGAAATGAGAATATCTTCCACTGGAATTAAAAACAATTCACAATTAAGAGATCATCAAATTAAGAAAAAGCGTAATCAAAATGGAGGTTTTTTGTATAGATATTTCACCTGTGTTCGTTCAATCCATGGATAATAATCAAAATTCCCCTGAAGATACAGACAAATTCAAAATCAAGATGAATTCTAATCCAGTCAATCCAAGAGTTAATCCAGTCAATCCAAGAGTTCTAATCGTACAAGCAAAACATGCAATAATTAAAAAAAAATTCAAAAGGATTGACCTAAGTTCACCGGAAAGAGGAAACCACGACCGAGAGAATAAAGCGTTACCACGACGGCCATAAAACAAAGAAGTGGCCGGAAAGAGGAAACCACGACCGAGAGAATAAAGCGTTACCACGACGGCCATAAAACAAAGAAGTGGTCCAACGACAATTTATCTCTCCACATTCAGCCATCTCAACACCTTCAGCCAAGGAACGACGTCTAGCTGTATCTTCCTCCTCTAGCTTCCACGCCATCTTCCGCCTCCATCTTCTCGAAGGAGATGGAACAGCATCCTCCTGCGGCGAGACACGGCGACGAGGACGAAGACGGAGGAGGAGTAGAAGAGAAAGGACGAAAGAGAAAACGAATACGACACACCTCCTAAGTAATCTGGAGATAAAGATTATCCGATTGCTCGCGCCTGATGTCAATTGCGACGTCGACGCCATCGCCGGAGAAAAAAATAAAAAAATTCCCAAATCGCAAGAATAAAAATAAAGCGTTACCACGACGGCCATAAAACAAAGAAGTGGTCCAACGACAATTTATCTCTCCACATTCAGCCATCTCAACACCTTCAGCCAAGGAACGACGTCTAGCTGTATCTTCCTCCTCTAGCTTCCACGCCATCTTCCGCCTCCATCTTCTCGAAGGAGATGGAACAGCATCCTCCTGCGGCGAGACACGGCGACGAGGACGAAGACGGAGGAGGAGTAGAAGAGAAAGGACGAAAGAGAAAACGAATACGACACACCTCCTAAGTAATCTGGAGATAAAGATTATCCGATTGCTCGCGCCTGATGTCAATTGCGACGTCGACGCCATCGCCGGAGAAAAAAATAAAAAAATTCCCAAATCGCAATTAAATAGAATTTGAGAAAGGAAAAATAAATAACAGAAGAAATGTCAGAAAATTTGTGGTGGGACTCAATTTATAGGGTTAATACTCAATAGACGACAAAAATAATCAGTTTTAATCAGATGCGGTGGCGCAGGATCCTGTGATGGAGACGTGGCGATATCTTATTGGTTGTTGAACTAGCTAGATGTAGTTGAGCGGTAAAGTGAGAGATTTGGACGGTGCAGATACGGTGTTTCTGGGAGGTTTCGGTCAAGAACCGTTGATGAGTTGGATTAATGCTCCGTTACTTCCGACATTAATGATTTTCATTAATTGACTCGCGACTTGGCTCAAAAACCGCGTTAAGTAGTTAAATGAAAATCAATTTCAATATTATATTACCATTTTATTTTTGTTACATTGAATTGTATGCCTGAATAATGATATGATTAATTTCTATATACTGTAATAAGCTCAAATGTTAATGAAATATAAATCATAAGATCATGAATTTGATTATATACTGCAACTATGTAAAACAAACGATAGAGACGAGAAAGTGTAGAAAGAAGCTTAGTCAAGAGATGTATTAATTATTGGCTTAATTCTAATTTTGGATCATGTTGACAAGATGCTGCCACTAGGCATAATCTTTACCAAGTGATTCTGTTTCTTCTCCACACGTCTCTTAAAAGATAACAATGCTTTTCAACATCACATCAAGACACTGATGTTTCATTAACCATCATTTTTAAGAAAGTTCAACCATGTCAAGCTCCGTAAGATTTCAACAGAATCTTTCTCTCTCGATAGCACTAAAATACAATCTGTCTTTTTCTGTGGCGGGACTTACCAAAAAGCCCACTATAAGAGAAGCAACAAACGAAAGGTTTTTCTGTGGCGGGACTTACCAAAAAGCCCACTATAAGAGAAGCAACAAACGAAAGGTCATAGTCCGATGGTTGCGTACTTGCGTTAATGTGTTGTTCACTACAAGAGAATCCGTATATTCGATTGTTCGTTTTCTTTGACTATGATCCCTACAAGAGAATCCGTATATTCGATTGTTCGTTTTCTTTGACTATGATCCGTTTATGTAGTCAAGTAGAAGCCGATCAAGCTCAAAGTGTTGACAGAGAAGTTTCTTGGTTATGGGTAAAGAAGGTGCAGCGTCAACATAAAAGTCTGGGAACCGAGAAACTTCAACACCCTTTTCGAACAAAATGTACGTCGGAAGCTGAGACATTCCACCTATATATGTTACACAAATGTGATCAGTTCTTCCACAACCAGAGACTCGATGTGTTTTTTGAATAAATAAATGAGTTAGTGAAGAATTATTACCAGCTAGAGATATTCCAAACCTAGCTGCGGTATTAGGGAAAAGTCCAAGATCAACAGTTCCGAAAGACAGAAGATTATTTGAGTACCTGAGGACATTGAACATGAGTTAGCGTGTCTCTTAGTGAAATGGGAATGTGTTCTTCCAGAAAGATTACGTGATGGAAAGCTCAGGAAAGCAGCGGCTTGAACGAACACACTTGGATGAGCTA
>CM071717.1:51055570-51089327 GCA_036630335.1 Physaria fendleri | reverse complement strand
TGATTTTTGGATGAGGACTCTTTGAGAACGTGAATTAAGACATGGGACTCTTTCAGAACTTGACCCACTCCACGACGAGAGGAACCAAAAAAAAACTCCAAATCTTCAATGGCGATGATTACGCGCAACACCGCCACGCGCCTCCCTCTTCTCCTCCAATCTCAACGCGCCGCCGTCTCAATCTCTCACCTCCACACCTCCCTTCCATCTCTCTCCCCCTCAACATCACCGACATCATACACCAGACCAGGTCCTCCTTCAACATCCCCTCCTCCTCCTGGTCTCTCGAAGGCGGCGGAGTTTGTGATCTCTAAAGTTGATGATCTCATGAATTGGGCTCGTACGGGATCTATCTGGCCTATGACCTTTGGACTCGCTTGTTGTGCTGTTGAAATGATGCATACTGGTGCTGCTCGTTACGATCTTGATCGATTTGGTATTATTTTTAGGCCTAGTCCTCGTCAATCTGATTGTATGATTGTTGCTGGGACTCTTACTAATAAGATGGCTCCGGCTCTTCGCAAGTACGCCTCTATCTCTCTCTATCTGTCGCTTTTCGAATGGATTTATATGTTTGGATCTCGGATTTTGTTCTTTATTCAGCTTGTGTTGTTCTGCTCGATAGGCTCCTAAATTAGGTTTTTGAAGAATATAATTGGGGATTTCGATTAGAATTCTCTTTTTCTGCGAATCAAGATTCATGTTTTCTGATTATATTGCTATGTCTGTGAGAAATGGACGATTGAGAATTGCTGTTTGAGATATAGGTTGACCTGGGAAGTCATGCAGTTTGTATTCATTGTACAACGCAGATTTATTCTTTGAAATTTTCAAGCTTTTGGGCTCGAATTCTTGAACTTGCTGATGTTCTATCATTCAGGGATGAAGAGTAGGTTTTTGAAAGAGTGATATAGTATTTGTGCTTGTCTTTTGTGTGAAGATCGAGCTTTTAGATTATCTAGTTTGGTGTTAAGTAGCAGAACGAACATGTGTTAATGCCCCTTAGCAATCATTATACCTGGCTGTATCGAAGCTGGTCCTAGTTAGAGAATGTGGATATCATTCTAACTATGTATCTTTGTATCAAATATGGGACTCCTTCTGCTGACTGATTGGGATGGTGCATGATTATTTACTTCGTTGTTTCTGATTCCTGATCTTAACTCATGTATGTCTATGTTTTTTGGTAAGTAGTTGAACCTGTAAAAATAATGTCTCTAGGCCTAGATACAATAGATAGGAAATACCCGTAGCCAATGTATTAGCCAAAGTAATCACAGGTTCTCTAAACAATAAACATCAAGATGAATTTGAGGGATGATTTACAGCTTTGTAAATTTGTTTAGCTTAGTTATGGTATTGAATTAACTGTTAGTGGGAAGCTAGTATTTGAAGGTATGTTTAGAAACCAGTCTTGATGTTGTATAATTAAGAGAAGTTGTGCATGCGGATAAACTCAATGTTCCCTTGTTTCTTTTATATGAAGTTCCAACTTCTAATGTCTGATTACAATCACAGGGTTTATGACCAGATGCCTGAACCAAGGTGGGTGATATCAATGGGAAGTTGTGCCAATGGAGGTGGATACTATCACTACTCCTACTCGGTAGTTCGAGGCTGCGACAGAATTGTCCCAGTTGACATTTACGTCCCAGGGTGCCCTCCAACCGCTGAAGCTTTGCTCTATGGACTCCTCCAGCTTCAGAAGAAAATCAACAGACGTAAGGATTTCTTACATTGGTGGAACAAGTGAGCTTCTAAAAACACCTTCCTCCAATCGTACAAGGATCATTTTCAGACATCGAGGCTAAATAAATCGTGGACCTTTTCATTGTCATGTAAAAGGATTCTGTTTCTAAGTTTTGTAATGGAAACTTAATAATCTTAATTGTTGTTGTTGTTTTCTTGAAAGATATTTTCCAAACTATGGTTATGGTATTTATTTATTCACAAACTATTGGCTCTTGTATAATTCTTCTGTATAACTCTTCTTCATAAATTAAAATGCCCAAATTCAGACACTATGTATTATAGTTCATGAGGCAAAAGTCTGGAAAACAAGTTCTTGTCTAGAAATCTGGTACAAAGGACCTAAAAATTCAGACACCAAGTATAGTATAGTTCATGTGGCAAAATTCAGACACTGTATTATAGTTCATAACTGAGATCATTAATCCATTAATACCACAAAGCAAAACCATCAAAACTGGTTACAAATGATCTAGAAACAACAATTACAATCAAAGGGACAAAGAGGAGTACCACCAGCATTAGCTTTGTTAACACCAAGTTCATCTTCTGTATACACTGCAAACCCCTCTCTAGTTCTCTTCCTCCGTCGGGTTATAGAACTGCCATTGGACCCATTATCAATCTCCTTTCTCTTCCTCTTCTTCATCCCAATCTCTGCTTTAGTCTCTTTTGTCTCTGGTACTTGTACTTGAACCTCTGGTTTCTTCTTTTTCCTCTCACCAAAGATGTCATCAATCTCTTTCCCTAATTTACCAGGTTTTGGAACTGGTTTAGCTTGTTGTATAGCAGGTTTGTCTTCTATTGGTTTAATCTTTTTTCTTCCACCAAAGATATCATCAATCTCTTTCCCTAATTTACCAGGTTTTGGAACTGGTTTGGCTTGTTGTATAGCTGGTTTGTCTCTTCTACTTGTGATTGTTTCTTCATGGAAGTGCTAATAGTACTCTTCTTTTTGGGCATTTTGATGCAGTTTATAACAACCACTTTAAACCCACCTTCAATTGCAACAAGTTGAGTAAAAACAAGAAAACAGATTAACAATTATGTTCCAAAAACCTAATCTTCTACTAGTGATTGCTTCCTCAAGGAATAGCTATTAGTACTCTTCTTCTTAGGCATTTTGATACACAGTTTACAAGAATCACCAAAAACTCACTTTCAACAGCAACAAGTTGGGTAAAAGACATAAGACAGATTAACGATTCTGTTCTAAAAATCTAATCTTCTAGAAAACCCTAGATAACTTTGGAGAACAACAAGATAAAGGATGAACACGCAAATTTGATAAGACTAACCTGAGAAACTCGATTCAGATCCCCAAAAATTAGATGTTTCTACTTGATGTAACGATTTGCATTACTTGATTTCGTTACCTAAACAAAGCAATTGGAACTTTTATTCTCAATCATTACTCAGCTAAAGTTCCAGCAATACAGCAAAGAAACAATTAGGGTTTATTCTGGAGAACAACGAAGCTTAACTGAGAGATTAAAGGGGATGAGGGCAATCGGATCGGGTCGGGTCCTGTCCGGTTCGAAGCTCTAATATTATTATTAAACTAAACGAAATTATAGTCTCTGTGTTGCTTATTAGTGTTTAAGAGTTAACACCAATCATAAAACCAATTAGTGTCATTTTATAAAGTTTTAAAATCAGCAAAAAAATAAATAATTTTCTTTTTACAAATTTATCTTTCGAAACTTAAAAACAACTTTTACTGAATTGATATGCTGGCGAAGTTATCACGAAGCTGGAGATAACTCAAACAAACTTATCTAAAAATTGAAATGTGTCTTCCATTATTACACAATCCAAATCGTCTCCTTTTGAGGGAGAAACTAAAACACTCAACAATGTTTAAAGACACAAGTAAACTCCTTTTTATTAAGGTGTGTTACTGTTTCTTGAGAGCATTCATCTTGTCTCTAAGGTAATAAAGTTTGGCTCTTCTTACTTTCTTCTTGTCCACCACTTTAATCTCCTTAAGATTTGGAGAATACCTATAACCAAAGCAAAAGAGAACATACAAAAACATGGTGGGTTGAGTTACACAATTCATGGTCTGAGAGAAAAGATTGAAGTAGTTGCAGTTTTGAGTTTAAAGTTACTCACAAAGGGAACATGGATTCAACACCAACTCCAGCAACAAGCCTTCTAATTCTAAATGTTGAGTTAAGACCTGCATTACGCCTTGCTATTACGATTCCTTTTACAATCGATACACGCCTCTTGTTCTCGGGTACTTCCTGTTCAAACAAAGTAAATGGCTTAGTCTATGAAAGGTTTCACTTCAAAGATATATAGGCGAAGTTTAATAGTATTTTACCACTTTTAGCTGCACGATGTAACCGGGCTTAATCTCCGGTATCTCTCTAAGAGTTCTCACTTCTTCAACTGCCTCTTTATCGATAATCTGCAGAAGAATATGGCATAGGTAAACATGACATGATTTATCTAAGAGAATTCTCAAGTTTGAGTTCTACCTGCATTATATGCTTGGCGGTTTTATCAAGCCGCTTAAACTTGATTCTCTGAGGTACATCAGAAGCTAACTCGGGGGATACTTGAGAAGTAGTTTGAACAGAATCTCCAATGGTGGAAAAGCACCTCAATGAGGGATACATCAAGTTTTGTTTCTGTCAAACAATTTCCAAGCACTATAAAATTCAGAGAGTGTCAAAGACTTAGAAGCTTATTCATTTAATCACTATAACCCCAAAAACATCCAGAGAACATCTAAAGCAGAACAACTTGTAAAAGCTTGAAACTGTGTCAAAGACAGATATGAATGACAAAACAACAGGAAATCTGGCTCCTCTTTATCTATACATAACTCTTACTACTGCACGAGAGAGACCCAAATAAAACAGCAAAAGAAGAAAAACAAACAACGAAGCTTAAGACAATGAAGATCGTTCCTTAAATCACTGTCTACCTATTGATAGCAATACCCACCAACATAAAGACTGAGCTAAATTTAATTTTGGAAGACGAGTTTAGTGGAATATGTGGCGAAGACTAAACTATTGAGCAAGACCAACCCAAGAGCAAAGGCTTCGTATTTTTACAAAATTTGTAAAAAAATTCAAACCAATTTGGCATTAGAACTCCATAAGCAACCAAACATCCTCTATATCTATAAAATCCACAGTACAGAACACGAAAATGGCTTACAGGTACTACTGAAGAGGAAAAAGCAGCATTCTTCAACGAGCTAATGCCATAAGTAGCAGTTGAATAAAAATCTCTAGTGGAACGGAATGAATCAGTCCCTAGCTTCCTCGATTCATGATCAGACCATTTTGCAGAAGAAGTAAAACGAAGAGTGTTGGTGATAGATAAATTATATCTCTGAAGTAACCTGGTACTTCCACGAATCGATTGCATTTCTCCGCAAGAACAATCGATCTATGCGATGAGAAATATCCAAATCTGTTTAGGTTTCAAGTATCCAGAGATTTTGCAGAGATTAACAAAACCCTAGTTTACATCCTTTGGGGTTCTTTTTTGTTTTTTGCTCCTTCTCTTTTTAGTTATTTTCATATTGACCCCTGTTATTTAACGCTATCTTAAATAAAACCCACAATTTTCATATTAACCCCAAATGTTTTGCTTAGAGCAAATAAAACCTTTATCGTTTATTATTTTTTGAAGCATACTTATCAGAGATCTGCTGAATAATATTCATCAGTTCGATAAAATCAACCACATATCACAATAACATGTTATGTATCCTAAATGTTAACAATAACAAGAACATAAGAATTGGACACTTAGACAGATTCAAGATCAAAATGTTCAATATCAAATCTGAAATTCCCAATTTGTGTAGTTTTTAAGATGCTGGAATCAGATTCCGTTGCCGATCAAAAAAAAAGGAATCAGATTCCGTTTAATTATACAATGATTCTCAGATAGAAAGAGATTGATTTAAAAGTTGGCTTTTGAAGAAATCAGTTCAATGAGGTTATGACGGATTATAATCTGATTTTAACGAATTGAAATGTATTTTCTCGAGAACTTTGAGAAACCATAATCTCATCTTCATCTTCCCCAGAATTTAGCAGAAGCAGAAACTTGATAAGCAATGAAATATCAAGAGAAACATCCATAAATGAAAAGTAAATTCATATAACTCGAAAATCGTCTAGAAAATCACAACCAAAATACTCAGATAATACATCCTCATATAGATACGAAGATCAGATAGAGAAAACAAAGAAGATGAAAGAGCTAAACAGAAATGAGATCTATAAGAAGCGGAATACACACGAGACGAACAATAATGAATGATCTAAACAATCTCTGTACGAAATCACCATCATAATAACTTAGATCCGAAGAGAAGATCCAAAAACAAGAGCCGCGACAGCTGCAACTCCAGCTGAGACGAAAGAAGCTGAAATCGCACTAGATCCAGAAGTAGGACTTGGTGCTGGTGCTTCAGATTGAGCTGAGGCGACGGTAGCAACAACGGAGATGATCACCGCCATGAGAACAACAGCTGAAGCCTTAGTGATCGCCATTTCTAAGATTCGAGAGAGATTTGATAAAAGAGATTATTGTGCTACTGAGAATTTGCTTAAGCTTTCTTTTCTGAGAAATGAAGAAGTGAGAGTCATTATAAAGAGGTCGGGCAGAGGTGAAGCTGCCCGGATTTTTCCAGCTGGAATATGACAATCGACGGTTGATACTTCACCTAATTCACTGAGATTTCGACACGTCATCGTTCTCTGATACGGCGCCGTTTATGAGATTAGTAAAAAAAAATAGATGAGCTGTCCCATTTTAACTGTCACGGCACGCGGTTCTGTGAAGGAAACAGCCAAAGATGCGCAGACTTGAATTGTTGGAAGTGGGGACCACTTTTTTTTTGCACATGGATTACGTAACGGCTAAGTGGTTTGGTACTTTGGTTAATTACGTTTAAGGTACAAGCAGGTGTAGCTCAGTTAGTAACATCTAGCCCTGATCTTTATGTAAGAGGTTCGAGTCACGCCTGTGATATTAATATGTCACATTATAAATGGTCACATAATGGATCGGGACCATCCTTCCCCCCTTCTTCAAATGCACTCTCTAATTTCTGTATGGGTCCGAAGCCACAAATTATATCGTTAAAAAAAATATTACGTTTAAGGGAATTTAAAATTGTTTTTGTTTTGTTAAACAAACAAAGGTGTTTCATAAATAAAAAAAAATAGTGGATTCTAGGAATGTAAAATGGTATTGGAAATTTTACAAATGCAGGAAATAATGAAAAATATTAAATAAAATTTGTTTATATTAATTTTGAGATTATTTTTTCAATAATATAATATTAAATTCAATTCATATGGTAATAAAAATAGAGGAACATAATTTATGTAACAAACGAGAGTCGAGAACGTTCGAGTTCTACAAAATAAAAAGTCAGTTTCTAAATTTAAGGTGTGAAATATATAAAAAAATCTAGTATAGCTATTAGTATTATATGTGGAAAAGAATTAGTATGATATTTTTTATTTTTAAATATATTATACGCGTGAAAACTTCTCATCTATTATTAAATAAAGAAAATAAGTTTGTAAAAAATAAATAAACATTAATTTTGAAGACCAACAAATAAAGTGGAAAATACTTTCATTATTAGTGGTTTTGGTTAAAATTTGGTGGATTTAGTGGAATTCTTTCTATACTAAAGAACATATTCCAATAAGATAATAGTTAAACCAACCACTATTAAAAAAAACTCAACCTTTGTTTTCCTCAAATGAAACCTTTTCACATACTTTAATAATGAGTCGCCACTTCATTGATTTTTAAAGTTTGCTTTCTCTAAAAAGACAGATGGTGTTTGGAAGGTTTCGAGAAGGTTCCATGATGTGTGTTTACACCTGGCTTCACATTCAAAGCCAAATCTTGGTCGGTAAGTAAAAATGTTCTTTTTGGTGTTTGAGGTCGGTAAGCTAATAAACAAATGCTATAGAGAACTCATGTTGCTTATTTACACGTTAAAATAATCTTATTCTCATTTGACGAATAGGCATGTTCACATTGACATAACGACAGAAGGTAAAAGCCACAACAGTAACTAATCTTGATAAATCATACATAAAATAAAAATGTAAACTGGGATCAATAATTAACCAAAAAAAAAATGGGATCAATAATACTTGTGATGACCTATTTTATTTATTGCAGATTTTAACTGTTTGTTTTGTTTAATTATTGAAAGTGAATTTTGAATTAACACATAACGTTAACTCGACTAGTATATATTTTTAAATAAATCAGAAATACCCGGTTCGAGTTATTATCTAAAAGAGAATTTTTTTAAAAATATTTTAAAAGTTAATTTAAGATGGTTTATGTCTCGTTTAAGTCAAATATAAGATTCACGGATTCGAATTTTCTGTATGATTTTATTATTTTTGTCGAAGTCGACAAGAACAAGAACTTATCTTTATCTCATACGTCAAATTGCACGTAATAGTATCAGTTTAGATTGCCTTCGAATTCGGAACCAATTAGAACGTTAAAAAACTCGTGATAGTTATTGTTGAAGAGGGTAAAGTTTCATGACTATTAGACTTATTGATAGTTCTGGAAATAAATGGACACTTTTCCCACATAAATAGCTACCTTTGATGCTTAGTTTAATTAGATTTTATTTAAATTAATAGTTTTACCAAGTCAAATGAATTATGTTCGTGAATGGTTAGTCGGTACGTTGCGGATCAGATCAATCAGACCAATATTTTTGTCCGCACGAGTTTGGACTAAGTATGTACCATACTCAGAATGCAGATATGCATACTCTTGTATTGGTACGAAGTGACTGGAGTAAGAATGGTGCAGACTGATAGAGAGTCGGACCATCAAAATAAATTTGAGATTACGGAGAAATACATACTGGTATGGAATTGGTCCGACTTTTCAGTCCAAACTTGTGCGGACTAAATTAATTTTGTTAAATGGTGAAATAAGTGCGGACTGGTCCGAACTTGATCCGATCCGTAGCGGATTGTGGTGAAATAAGTGCGGACTGGTCCGAACTTGATCCGATCCGTAGCGGATTGACCAACTATTCACACCATATGTTTCTCAATATATCTAACTCCATACTAAACAAAGCCCATTAAAGCCCAATTCTAAACATCTCTCAATGTTCAAACTAGGATTGGACTTTGGATCAATCAGCCCCACCCTGCAAAAAACCATCTGCAAGTTTTTTTTCAAAATTCTCAGCTTTAGTATGAACATAACATAACGTACGTTGTTGGAACCTTTTATTATTTAAACCAAACCATACAATAAACACTCCTTAAGTTAATGCACCAGCAAAGCAAGTTAAATGCATGTAACTAGACACGTGTCACAAAATAATTCGAGAATATAATATATTCAAATATCGCTGACACATCTGTTCAGGTGAACCACAGTTCACAGTAGCATTACCTTTTCAAGCCATCTAAAGAATGACGTGGCGCAATTACGTTCGTTATAATCTAGCTAATTACAGTGAACCCTGACGTACCTGATCATTACTACTCTCCGATACCTCTGTGTTCTTTCCTCTTTGAAACTCTCTCTTCCCCCTCACACACCACTTCTCTCTGTAAGAGCTATCTTCTGTGAAGGTTTTTGTGCTTTCCTTCATCATATCGTCTTGTTGAAGACGACTAAATTCGTATACATGCATGTATGCATAAAGGTTCATTTGTGAATTTGGGTTTTTTTGGTTTTTTTTTTTTTTTCTGGAGTTTGATCAAGCCTTTTACTCAATGAATCGAATTAAGGTCGAATCGAATTGTTTTACTTGATGTCTCTTGGCACTAGTTGATGGGTCGATTTCAATTTTGCTTCTTCTGGGTCGTTTTTACGGTTTTGACCGTAAACCCTACTTCAAGCTATAGATTTTCTATTGTGGAACCGAATTCTGGTTTTGATTCGGATTTGAACTCGGATTCAGACTCGTTACTTTACCATCAGGATTACTCTCCGCCTGCTCCGCCACCACCACCGCCGCACGGACCATCGGTATCTTGTAACGAGGATTTAGGCGGTGTTGGATCATTGGATACTACTTGTAAGATTGTCGCCGATTTTAACCTAACGCGTGATGTGTATATAGCTGGGAAGGGTAATTTTATCATCCTACCTGATGTTAGGTTTCACTGCCCTATCCCTGGTTGTTCTATAGCTATAAATGTTTCTGGAAATTTCTCTTTGGGGGCGTACTCTACAATTGTTGCTGGGACATTGGAGCTTTCAGCTGGTAATGCTAGTTTTTCTAATGGGTCAGCGGTGAACACTACAGGATTAGCTGGGGACCCTCCGCCACAGACTAGTGGGATCCCGGGTGGGATTGTTGGTTCTGGTGGTGGACATGGTGGTAGAGGTGCTTGTTGTTTGACTGATACTAAGAAGTCTCCTGATGAAGTGTGGGGAGGTGATGCATACTCTTGGTCGACTCTGCAGAAGCCGTGGAGCTATGGTAGTAAAGGTGGGTCAACGAGTAAGGAGATTGATTATGGAGGAGGAGGAGGTGGGAGAGTGAAGATGGATATTCAGCAGATTTTGGATGTTAATGGAAGCATTCTGGCAGATGGAGGTTATGGAGGAGCCAAAGGTGGAGGTGGAGCTGGTGGTAGCATCTACATTAAGGCATATAAGATGTAATGAACTTTCGTCTCTATACTCTCTTTCGTCTCTATACCCATCATGATTTTACCTTCTGACAACTTGAGTTTCGAAAAATGAAATAGAATTGCACTTTCCTTTCATGGTAGAATAATCTAGAACTGTGCTTATAAGTTTCTGTTCTCAATTAGAAATATGTGATCAAGTATTAATCTAATCTATGGGATAAATATATTGAATGATTTTAGATCTTGCTCATAACTCTTCAATAAGTGTTGTTTGCTGTTGCAACTCATTTGATTAACTTATTTTTAAGGTTGGTAGTGAGCGTTTTGTCTTCTTAGAATCTTGGTAATTTGATCTCAGCTAGCATCTTCTACTTTGCTGTTCTTTGAAGTGCAGGACTGGAACTGGAAAGATAAGTGCATGTGGGGGGAGTGGTTATGGTGGTGGGGGTGGTGGAAGAGTATCTGTTGATATTTATAGCAGGCATGATGACCCACAGATCTTTGTACATGGTTAGATTCTCTTTACTTGGTTAATTTGTTTAACATCTGTACATTTTATCTCCTTGACAGTTTTTGTTTATGATTTTATGTTTGTTTTGAGTTTGTATTTTGTACTTCTCTAACATTTTTAATCATGTGAACTGATCTTATTCTTCTTACATAGGTGGATACAGTATTGGATGTCCAGAAAACGCAGGTGCTGCTGGGACGTTATATGATGCTGTTCCAAAAAGCCTTTTCGTTAGCAACTACAATATGACTACTGACACTCAGACGCTTCTCTTAGAATTTCCCTTCCAGCCACTTTGGACTAATGTTTATATTCAGGATAAAGCGCGAGCAACTTGTCCTCTGTTATGGAGTCGTGTTCAGGTATCTTGAAAAAAGAAATCCAGTACATGGGCTTTGTAGGCTAACTGACTATCACCTTGCAGTGTTTATTTCAGATACAAGGATTTTTTTTTTCTGCATCTCTAGCATCTTTCTGTCTCCTCTATTTACTTTTGAAAGATATTTAGTTGAATCTCATGTTCTTCAGAATATTATTCTGCAAAATTGAAGATTTAGGACTCAAACAAAACTCAAATTGTAGGTGGAAGGGCAAATTAGTTTGTTGTCTGGTGGTGCTTTGAGCTTCGGATTATCTCAGTATGGTACATCAGTACTTGAGTTATTGGCGGAAGAACTCTTAATGAGTGAGTCTACTGTGAAGGTGATTCTTAACCTGATTCCTGCAACGAGGATGCAGCAACGTTGTGTCTGTATATGCCAGATATGAATATTTCTTTGTGTTGCTGATTCTGTTTCATTCTTGGTTTAACTGGCCTTTCTTCTCACGACAGATTCCATTCATGTGAATCACTTGTTCATAACGTTTATGTTTATTGCTACACACCAGGTCTATGGGGCATTACGCATGACTGTCAAGATGTTCTTGATGTGGAATTCAGAATTGCATATTGATGGTGGAGAAGCAGATACAGCTGTTTCTACTTCCACACTTGAGGCTAGCAATTTATTTGTTCTTAGGGTACTCAGAAATATGTCATTGTTTTTCTCCTTCAAGTAAATTGTGATGTACTGTTGCATCTACTTTGGTTGTGACCTCTCTATCCAAATATAGGAATCATCGTTCATTCGGTCAAATGCAAATCTTGGAGTCCATGGACAAGGTTTCTTGAATCTAACTTTGGAGTCCATGGACAAGGTTTCTTGAATCTAACTGGACCAGGGGATTCAATTGAAGCACAACGGCTTGTTTTGTCACTGTTTTACCGGATTTATGTAAGGGTTTTCTTTGTGTTAGTTTTTGGGACAATTCTGTATTTTGTGCAGGATCATTTATAGCTTGTGTTTATAACTCTGAAAATGTGATGAATATAGGCATAATTTGACAATCAATTTCCTTTAAAGGTCATATTGGCTTTTAAATACCAAATATAGGAAGGTACTTGATTTGGCCGTGTAGAAGTTAATGATTTTTTCTCTGGCAATTAAAGGTTGGGCTTGGGTCTATTTTGCGTGCTCCACTACAGAATGCGTCCCGTGATGCTGTGTGAGTTTGAAGGAAAATGCCATATTTATGCTTAGTCTGGTTGCAATATTCTTCGGACAATGAAACAGCTAACAGTATTTGAACTCACATCGTTTGCAGTACACCAAAGCTCTATTGTGAACGACAAGATTGCCCTTATGAACTATTGAGTCCTCCAGAGGATTGCAATGTCAATTCATCTCTGTCCTTTACCCTACAGGTATTTCTACAATTCTTTAAATAGTACTGCATACTGTAGCCTGAAAACTCTGGTAACTTTTCTTTCTTTCTAGATATGTCGAGTTGAAGATATTATTGTCGAAGGTTACATTAGGGGATCAGTGGTTCATTTCCACCGAGCAAAAACTGTGACCCTTGAACCCTCTGGAGAGATTAGTGCCAGTGGAATGGGTAACTATACCTATTATTTTCGGATTTTGTTTTGATAGCGAAACCTACCTCCACAATTTATATGGGCATGTCTTCGCTTGCTCTCCATAATAAGATTTAAGGTGCTACCTCCATATAGGGAGAAAGAAGATATGATCAACGTTTTTTAAATTGTTTTTGTAACAACAAACATATGTTTATGTGTTTATAGGTTGTAGAGGTGGCATAGGTGAAGGCAAATTACTGGATAATGGCATTGGCAGTGGTGGTGGGCATGGTGGTAAAGGGGGGCGTGTATGTAACAATAACAATAACTGGATAATGGCATTGGCAGTGGTGGTGGGCATGGTGGTAAAGGGGGGCGTGTATGTAACAATAACAGCTGCGTTGAAGGTGGAATTACATATGGAAATGCAAATCTCCCTTGTGAGCTTGGCAGTGGAAGTGGTGATTATAGCCCTGGTTATTCATCTGCTGGCGGTGGTATTGTAGGTATGAAACGTCAGAGATTTTGATGATTTTGTTCTAATAAACTTGAGAGATTAGGTTGTGTCATCATACTACTTGATGCAATATGATTAGACTATTGACTACATTCGTATTCCATGTGTTAGATATTTGGCAAAATATGTTTTTGTTACTTTGTTACAATTGGCCATACACTATGGTGTTTACATGCGGTTGCCACTAAAGCGTATTACTTTCATGATGAAACCTTTTAATGTGTGCTTTCTCTTCCTTTGTATCTGGTCAGTGATTGGTTCAATGGAGCAGCCTCTATCTGCATTATCACTTCAAGGCTCAATTAGGGTTGATGGAGAAAGTGTCAAACGTTTGGGTAGAGATGACAATGGTAATACTCTAGTACCTGGCGGTGGTTCTGGTGGAACAGTTCTTTTGTTCCTGCGCTATCTTATTCTAGGAGAGTCGTCTCTTCTCTCAAGTGGAGGTGGGTCTGGCAGTCCTGCTGGTGGTGGTGGTGGCGGAGGTGGGAGGATTCATTTTCATTGGTCAAACATTCCCACTGGCGACATATACCAGCCAATTGCTAGTGTAAAAGGAATAATTCATGCACAGTATGTCCTGTATATATTTGTGTATTTCCCATGATCATGAATGTGTTTTACTGTCCTATCATATTTACAATTGTTTTCTATTGTCACCGTAGAGGAGGAGCGGCAGTAGATGATGGTTTTTCGGGCAAAAATGGCACAATAACTGGGATAGCTTGTCCCAAGGGACTCCATGGAATATTTTGTAAGGTTAGGAGAATTCTGTTCAACATTTTCTATTTGCCTTTTGTCCCTTTCTAACAATTGAAATTTACAGAGTTTCTGAAGTTCATTGTATTCACAGTTCTATTTTTTTTTTCCTCCAGGAATGCCCATCTGGTACATTTAAGAATGTTACTGGATCTGATCCTTCTCTTTGTCGTCCTTGTCCTGTTGACGAGCTTCCAACTCGTGCTGTCTATCTCTCAGTTCGAGGTACATATAGCTTCCATCTTTTGTCTATGACAGATGCGCTATACCTTGTTTTCCTTAACTTTCGTTGGCAATTTTTGTTCTTCGTTCAACTTCCAAGCCTAAATTTTTTTTTAATCATCTAGCCACTAGCTTGAATAAACTGTTGGATTTTCAGTCTGTAGATTTTAACTGTGGTTGAAATTTATGTTCGACCATGGAATCTAGTACTTGTAAACTGATGCTGGAAGTGCTCACGTCTCAACTATAAACCTTGGAATATCCTACGCAGGTGGTGTTTCTGAAACACCATGTCCATATCGATGCATATCGGAAAGGTATCACATGCCACACTGTTACACAGCGCTCGAGGAGTTAATTTACACATTTGGTGGGCCTTGGTTGTTTGGTCTTCTTCTGATGGGTCTCCTCATCCTCTTAGCACTTGTACTTAGTGTTGCACGAATGAAATTTGTTGGAGTTGATGATTTACCTGGCCCAGCTCCCACTCAGCATGCCTCTCAAATAGATCGTTCCTTCCCGTTCCTGGAATCACTAAACGAGGTTAGATGCTTTTCTTAGTCTCCAAAATCAAAAACTGTTTATTTGATTTATTTTCTGTGTTCACCTAGATAAGAAAATTCATGTTTATCACATCGTGGAGCAAAATAACCTGCCAAACACTCCTTATGTTATTGTGTTGTGCTGCTGTTATTAATGTTATTATTTGTCAGGTATTGGAAACAAATAGAGCAGAGCAATCTCAGAGTCATGTCCATAGAATGTATTTTATGGGTCCTAATACATTCAGTGAGCCATGGCATCTCTCGCACATCCCCCCAGAGGAGATAAAAGAGATAGTGTTAGTTGTTTCGTATTTTATTTTGAAGCTGATTTAGAATTGTTTCTCAATGTTATGTTAATAGATATTTATGAGTTACTACGGGCCTTGGCTCTAAAATAATTTTGTTTTGCTTTTGTGCTCTGTAGATATGAGGCTCAGTTTAACACATTTGTTGACGAAATCAACTCTATAGCTGCGTATCAATGGTGGGAAGGTGCAATATATAGTATTCTTTCGATCGTCACATATCCACTGGCATGGTCATGGCAGCAATGGCGGCGGAAGATGAAGTTGCAAAAACTGCGTGAGTTTGTACGTTCAGAATATGATCATTCCTGTTTGCGCTCATGTCGCTCTCGAGCTTTATACGAGGGTCTGAAGGTAATTGATGAATTTTGATTCGTTTTACAAGGATTTGTTGTTTTAAGATTTAGTGCATGTGTATATTTTAAATTTAGGTTGCTGCAACCTCCGATTTGATGCTTGCGTATCTGGATTTCTTCCTTGGTGGGGATGAAAAAAGGACAGACCTTCCACCTCGGATCCACCAAAGGTTTCCAATGCCCATATTGTTTGGTGGTGATGGCAGTTACATGGCTCCTTTCTCACTTCAAAGTGACAACATTCTTACTAGTCTGATGAGTCAGGTTGGTTCCTTAGTTAACATGAGGCAGTTTCAGCAATTATGTACTAATACAACTTATTTTTCATTGTTTTACTTTCCCAGCTCGTTCTGCCCACTAATTGGTACAGAATGGTTGCTGGTGTAAATGCTCAATTACGCCTTGCTCGCCGTGGGTGTCTGAGGTCAACCTTTCAGTCTGTTCTGAGATGGTTAGAAACTCATGCTAACCCCGCTCTGGAACCACATGGTATACGGGTTGATCTGGCTTGGTTCCAGACTACAGCTTGTGGTTACTGCCAATATGGTCTCTTGATTCATACGATTGAAGATAGTGAGCCAGCATCACCTCATCGTGTCAGTGAAACATCATGGACTCAAATCCAGCCACGGTAAACGAATGAGAAATTGCATGTGACTTCATATTTTATTATTGGGTCCATTCATGGTGACAACCCATAGTCACGGACTCGCAATACTGTTCTTTCTTCTGAACTTTGTGTTGTTAAGTTAAACATAAAATATGAACTGAGAAATCTAGATAAATAAGATGAGTACTATTCTTTCTGTTGTTCACTTTAGAAATTGAAGATTTCTTTTGTGATGTCACAGTTTAGCCTCTTTTCGTTGTCACTTCATATCTAGTTATGAGGCTTTTTGATTTATTTCCTTCTTTTTTTGTATAAACTTCTAGTTACGGCGTGAATGGACATAGAAGGAATTTTCCAGAACATTCAAGAGAGAGTACGCCCTTCAACCAAACCTACACAAACACCGAGGATTATACAACTCGCAGAAAGAACTATGGAGGGATAATCAACCTTGACAGCTTACCAAGTCTGAAAGAGAAGAGGGATATGTTTTCCCTTCTCTCTTTCTTAGTCCACAACACTAAACCTGTGGGGCACCAGGTACGCTCCGAATCAAAATCCTTAATTGAATGAATGTATTATCAAATGTCGTAAAGCCAACTTTTGTAAAATTCTAATGTCTCTTCGCTATGTTATCTTTCGTGATATTGCAGGATATGGTTGGCTTAGTTATCTCAATGATACTTTTAGTAGATTTTAGTCTAGTCTTGCTCACACTGCTCCAGCTCTATTCAATTTCTTTGCTGGATGTACTCTTGGCTTTGTTTATATTACCTCTCGGCTTGCTTCTGCCATTCCCCACTGGGATCAATGCCTTATTCAGTCATGGACCCAGACGCTCTGCTGGCTTAGCACGTGTTTACGCTTTATGGAACTTCATATCCTTAATCAATGTGGTAAGTTTTCTTTGTTGACAACTTGTTTTGTGTAGAAATGCAATGTGAACTTTGAGTGGTTCATTATGGGTGTTGATTCTTTTTAAAAAAGGCTAGATGTCTAATAACGTTATCTGACAGTTTTGGTTCTGTGACAGTTTGTTGCTTTTCTCTGCGGATATGTTCATTATCACAGTGACTTTTCTCTGCGGATATGTTCATTATCACAGTGAATCATCAGCTAGCAAGAAAATCCCATTTCAACCGTGGAATATAAACATGTAAGTTTTACTATTATGCGAAGTAATACTTGAAAAGAGTTGCTCTCTCTATCTCTATCTCTTGTTTGTCTTATGGTTTTTTGGTCTAATTGGTTTGTGATGTTCTTGTCTTTGGGCGATGCAGGGGTGAAAGTGAATGGTGGATATTCCCAACAGGACTAGTCGTGTGTAAGATAATGCAATCGCAGCTCATAAATCGACATGTAGCAAACTTGGAGATTCAAGACCGATCGTTGTATAGTAAGGATTTTGAGCTGTTTTGGCAGTCGTGAGAAAGTAATTTAGTAACAATCCTACTCCAGTTTGGATTGGTAATCTTAGTGTTCCTTTTTGCTTTGCTTGTTTCTTTTCTTGTAGTTCTCATACTCCAGGTAAATAGAATTAGGATAGCAAAGAGAAGAAACTATAGTTTTTAAGGGAAAGACAAAGAAAACCTATTTAATTTTGTGGGATATAATTAGGGACAAGACTTGTAACTTAAAGATACTTATTGGGTTTCTTGGGGTCTTGGTTTTGTTTTTGGTTTTTGAGTAGATGACCATGTTAATGATTAAAGAAGATCCTCTTAAGGTTTTTGTGTTTGGTGTATATTGACAAAAAGTTATTTTCTTCTTAATATGGTCCATGGAGTATTTGAACCTTTGAGCTCAGTGATCAAATAGTAGTCTCTGGAGTAGTTTATAAGATCAATTACATTAAAAACCTAAATGACATAATTGTAGAAACTCATCAAACCCTAAACCCAATAAAACCTTTATTTGTTCATCATTAAAGCAGGCCCTTTGATCAAAGCAAGTAAAACACCACCCATAACAGCAGATCTTGAAGCTGCAACAACCCCTTGTCTCATAGACAAAAACCCACCAGTAGCAGCACCTGCTAAAACCGAGTTCCATGGATCTTCCTTCTTCCTTATGTACACCAATGTACAATCAAAAGCTGAGAACAATCCTCCAAATACAGCAAAACTACCTCCTAAACGAGGAGCATTCATTCTCACTGCTTGTGCTCCTCCCACCAAAATACTACCTTTTGGAGAATTGTATGTTCCTTTTATGAAATGATATACTGATCCTCCTATAGCTCCTACTCCAAATGCATAACCTATGTCATTTACTATACGGTAAAGGCCATGATCTCGAGATTTCTTATGTGTCTCCATTAATCAGTATAAGACTTTGATTTCCCTTGCTGCAAAATATCATCAAGCATATCATGATCAAGCTCTTAATTATAAGAAGAAGCTAAAGAACTCATCCATATCGAGATAAGACACTAAATCAATCAGCTTTAGTACAATCCAATGAGAAAACCTAATTCTACAGATGAAGATCAAAAACACACACAAGTTTGCAACAATTGCATAAAAACGCTGAAATTTTGAGAAGGTTAATTACGGAATAATCCATGGTCGTACACGAATCAGAGCTTCAAAATCACGAGATTATGTTATCAAAAGGGCACAGAATCTCAGAAATTCTCTGCTAGTGAATTGAGTTCAGCAGAGGAATCCGATATATCAGAAAATATACGAACAACAGAAACTATGAAGAAGCAAACAATAACACTAACCAGAAAGAAGCAGCAGATTCTATACGGAGTCGCTTCGATTCAGAGAGGCGTGAGAACTGTGCGACAAATTGCACAAAACCTCCCAAGATTAGGGTTTCTAGTTCAACAATATATAGACAATATATCGCTCTCATCTCTTAAATACGAGCAAACCACGACTTAAGTGTGTTGTTTAGATTTCTAATGTAAGAATAAGTAACTTTTAACTTGGGTTGTGTTGTTTTGTTCAGATATAAAATTTTTACAATAATGAACCAAACCGGCTCAGATTTTAGAAACAGGTTCATCTTGGTCCGATCATGTTTTGGTGTGTCTCAAATCTCAATTATGGTAAGCTCTCCTCCTTAACTGAGATTCACCTGATGGTTGCTGCAAATAAATCCTCGTTGGATCATTAGGGTCCACGTATCTGCACACATACACATGACCAGTTACAGTTTGAAGAAACAAGTGTTCTATCAAACTCTGATTTAGAGAGGACTTACGCATGTCTCATCATTTCGTCCACAGGGGTCTGAGCAGCTTGAAGAGGATCAACACGTGGAGCTGTTGATTGCATTTGTCGATTGTATTGTCTTACTGATGATATGAGATTCAAGAAGAGTGGAACAAAAGTCCCACAACCACCTTCTTTGAATAGGATCTTGAAACTGTGTGTTGAATATAAAGCTCTATGCTCGTTTTCTGGAATCACCTGGCAAGTTCATAGCATGACAATAAGTTGATATATTTAGTAATTGTAGTTTTTACATGAGATTTTAGAACTTACAGGCTCCACTTGTCCAGAAATATTGTTGCAGTGAAATATTGGCTGATTGAATTTCTCGGCGTGGATGTAAAGCTACAGAGTAACATATAGTTCATAAGCTCATATGTAACATGAATTTCGTTATCCGAATTTGACTGAATAGAATGTATACATAAGATAAAGTAACTGTACCATGGGCATATCAAAGGCAACAAAGTTCTCCACAGGCTTGCTTGCAACAAAGACCATTCGTATATTAGACAAGTAAATCACTCCCTTGGCTTTAACACGACCTCCATGCCCTCTGGATCACAGAAAAACAAGAACATTAGTGAAGTGTGTAACACCCAGAGCTCATATGTATGTTCACTTATGGGACTTCTGTAATTGGTTCATATATTAGATAACCAAATATAAACTGTAGTAAAACAGAGACCACTAGCAGATCCGAAACATGCGAGAGAAGAGAAAGGAAGACGAACCCAGGGATCTTATTGACTTCAAACTCAACACCATCTCTGACAAGAACAAACATTTCATTAACAAAGGGAATAGGCATCCCATTGGGTAGCAACTGCGGGTTTAATGCCATGGACAGATAATGATCAAGCCAAGAGATATATTATACTATTCCTTCTTCTGTTCTATGTCTCAAGCCTCAATTATCCCTTGCTGCAAAACCTGAAACTAAACAGAAAGCATAAACTATTATCAATCATATAGATGACAATGTAAACACATTCCAAAAGAGACTAATTATCCCTTCTTTATAATTCAGGCTATAGCACACGTTTGCTTACAATTGCCTCTATAAACCTAGTTTCAAAAGATTCAAGCTTCGAATTATCAATGAATATACAAAGATCAAAGTAACCAGAGCCGATTAACTTCCACTGAGCACATAGAGAGCAAAAACACATTGAGACTATTCAAATCAAGCCGCTCATACAATACATAAACAACACCTAGGATTACAATCCGTGTACAATACAAATCAATCAACAAAGAAAAGATCTAACTCCGTAAAGCGTAAATACAAGTCAATAAAAATCTGATAGCAATAGTCTCCGAATGATCCTCCAAGTTCAATTTCAAGCAAACATACACTCACAATTTCTACGCGTAAGAAAATTCGCGAACGCCCCTGATCTGAAGACAAGTGAAATATCCCGGAGAAGCAGAAGTTTTGAATCCGTCGAAAGGTATAAAGGATTTGATCGGAGAAGAGATTGAAGAAGACGAAATTATTCTTAAAAAACCAAAATATTTACTTTTAGTCTCTGAACTTTTTTATTATTTCGATTTTGCCCGTAATTAGATTTGGGCCTTAAATAATTAGACTAAAGAACTGTTCAGCCCAATTTCTGTTGTCTAACTTGGGCCCGCACAAATAAAAGAGTGATGGGTCTTTACTAGATTTGATCGAAACGACGTCGTTCGCATACAAGTCTAAAACAACTAACAGCATACTGTGCATATCTACTTCCACAAAACCACACAACGTCTATATTTAATTCAAGAGTAAACATACAAACTTTACCTTCCGTGTAACGCCGTCTTTCTTATAAAACAACACGTCGCCGCTATTCCACACGTGTACCTTAATTTCATACAAAGAATCTTCAGACAACGTCTATAACTAAACCATAACCTCCAACTGTAATAACAGAACTCCAAAAACTCATGGACTCTATCATACCCCAACCCATCTCAGATCGAATCCTTCGGGCTCTCCGTCACCGTCTCCGTCTTCTCCACCGTCCAAACGCCGCAACTTTCCATATCCTTGGTGCCACGTGTAACGTTTACACCGTAACACTTATGGCTACACCTACATGTACTTGTCCTGATCGTAAAAAGCCGTGTAAACATATTTTGTTTGTTTTGATTAGAGTTCTTGGTGTTCCTCTTGATGATAAGTGTTTAAGGCAAAGGAGATTAAGACCTTGTTTGCTTTTTCGGTTGTTTTCTGCTCCTATACGGCCTGATTGTCTGGCGAGTTTTCGACTACAACAGCTGTTTCTTCAGCTTTTGTCGGAAGCTACTTCTCAACCTCGAGATAGTACTAATGCATCCTCTTCTACGGGTAAAATTGTATGTCTCTTTTTTCTTGTCCTAGATATGCTAATAGAAATCTATTATATAGTTGTATGATTAAAAAAAATAATATAATATAGTTGGTTTATAATATTTTTTTGTGCCTATAATTTTATAGTTTAATTATTTTATAACTAACTAATGTTTATATATTATATAATTATGAGCAGGGTCGGTTCGTATAGAGTTTTCAATTTTTTTTCTTCCATTTTATTGGTCCAAAATTCTATTCTCTTAACTAAATATACTAACATTAAAAAAATGTTTGTAATTTACTGGTTAGGATATGTTATGTCATGCAACCATTATTATATTTTTATCAAACACATTATATAAATTTTCTGATCTTTTAAAGAGATTCCAATTTTTTAAAAATATATCATTTGTTATAATGTATAGGAAAATGATGTGGACGAAGAACCAGCAACATGTCCAATATGTCTAGACGACATAAACAACAAAAATGATGAATCCCAAGAGACCAAGAAAATCGCAGTGGCGAAATGCAGGGTATGCAAGAACAAGGTGCATGAAGAATGTATGTTGGCATGGAGGAAAAGTCGTGGACGACGTCCTGCGATCTGTGTGGTGTGTCGTGCACGGTGGAGAGCTAATAGTTCAAGTAAGAATCCAACAAATGTTGGTGGTGGTAATAATAATGAGAATTGCCATGGTAATTGTTACTTGAATCTTGCTCCTTATGTTAATGGAGAGGAAGTGGATGATGGTGTTGGTACAAGTCAAAGGTTATGTTAGAGGAAGAAGCTGAATTTGATTGTATATTTATGTGATTGTTTCATGTCAAAAAAAAAATTATGTGATTGTTATAATACTATGATACTATACATTTAACATATACACTTTCATATAATAGCACAAGAATATTAATTAATAAGGTTACGAATAGTTGACATGTACTCGGATTGGATGATTTAGATTATTATTTTCGTCCGAAAAAGTTTGGATTAGAGTACACAACATCTCAGCATACAATATTTTAGTCCGAGTGATATAGACAACAGCGGACAGATAATATTAGAGACCTAAGGCATTAAGTTAATATATAATCCTTCGGTTCCACATTAATTGATTTTCTAGCATTTATTTGTTGTCCATAATATTTGATTTTTTTAGATTTTTGATGGAAACATTAATTATCATTAGTTGTAATTTTCAAAAAAAATTATTGAATTCTAACAAATACTATTGGTTTAGTGATCTTGAAAATTGTTGATTTTATACGAATTCATCTAATTAGTTTTAAATATGTGTGTAAAACGTACAAAATCAAATATTGTGGAACGGAGATAGTATTTTGCACATTAATTATAAAATAGTTTAGATTTAATCACTGATGATAATTATGGTAGTCAAGTTCTGTAGCCACAACAATGAATAAAATCAGTACATAAGCCTCAGGTTTTGGTGAGATGAACTTATTAAGCAAGAAGATCGGAATCAATTTGAAGCTCCTCTAAGACACTCTTCACTGTCAAAACAAGTTCACTTCTTCTGATGTGTCTCTCTCTGTACTTCTCATATATGTTCATCTCTCTGTACTTGTGAAATGGGATGGTGTGGTTGCAGTATAGAGCCACCATCTTCAGGTCCAAGTTCTCTATATCATTCACCGCCAAGTTGTGTAAATCTGCCCAGTGTTGGGGATTGTTCTTAAAGTATCTGATCAACAAACCCATAAAAACACATTCAAATCCAAAGATCTTTGTCTCAATGATTCACTAAACAGGTTTCAGTGAACTTACTCAGCGATTCTTTTCTTGAGATATGTCATCTTTGAGCCTGGTGTTGAAAATGGAATAGAGAATTCAACTGTTTCTTCCACATCTGAACTTGCGAAGTAATTTTTGATCGATTTTGTGGCTAAAAGAATGTTCGGACAATACATTTTCCCGTCGTTGGGAACTAAGAACACTGTTGTTAACAGATTCATTTCTTCAACCACCATCTGGGAAATAATTACTTAAAACGAATTAATTACTTTATGTAAAAATTAATGAAAAAATGTTACTTAGAACATGAAACAGAAGAGTATATTTTTACGAGTTTAAAATATGTTTTGTTTACCTCGCAACCATCAACAACACATCTGTCACCTACTTCAAAAGTATGTTTAATGAAGACAAACATAATGAATTCAAAGACACCTTTGATTGTGTGTCGGAAAATGTAAACCAGAAATACGAGCCCCTCGGCAAAGATGTTAAGCGAAACCCCGATCGCTACTAACTCTAGAAGTAGCAGCCAAATTACTACGGTAATAACCATCAAGATCGCAGTCACAAACTTGTTTAACCGCTTAACCGCCCTTTTTATGTCTTTTAAGGTATGTGCTAAAGCTCTCCGGCTCGCAGACACATTAACCTGATCAGTTTGCTCTGTTTGTGTTCAGGACCATCCCTCGTATAATCATAGAAAATATATTATATGAAAAATTAAGGAGACTTACCACCCATTTTGTGAAAGCTTTTCTTGTGATTTTACCGGTCTCGACAGCACCATCAAACAATGGGAACACAATATCAACCTCTTCCTTAAGCATGAACTTAAGCAAGTCGTCTTCATCTATGTAACTACAAAAAGAACCAAACCGAGGTCAGAAAAAAAAAAAGAAAGAAAGAACAAGCAAACAGATAATATTTTCTCACTCGAACCCGGGTCGAGCGACATTTTTGAAGATATAGTCAGCATTAGGCCTAAGCTCAATCTCATCGGAAGTGTCTCTTCTAGCGAAGTATGATTTTACATCAAAGATTGTTGGGAGACTTGAAGTTTTAACCGCTTTCACCAAATCCTCCATATCGCAAGCGGAAACATTCTCTCGTTGCACCTGATAAACTACCCACATATCAAATACTTTCTTCTCTATAACCCTTCTCTTCCTAATCAAACTCACAAAACTCAAATGACATGTAGGGTCTTCAAAAACATTGGACCGGTCCTGCTGATTTGTGCTTCGCTCACGTCTTGGAAACATTGGACCGGTCCTGCTGATTTGTGCTTCGCTCACGTCTTGGAGAACAAGAGAGCGTTTGTACAACACATAGGCGGATAACAGAATCTTGAATCCTATCGAAAAAGTGATTGAAAATGAAATCTGATAGAAAGATTTTCCACAAGAGTTCTTTCACCAGGCAAAGGAATGACCCTGTAAGAACAGAAATAAGAGTCCTGGTTATACATTCAAAGACTTTTGTTGATGTTGGGGACTGTTTCATGTATTTGTTGAACAATAATATCCAAGTAACAAGAATCATGCTGAGCCATATGAAGTCTCGGATGCTCTTCTTTAAGTGGTGTATCAAGTAGAGTACGTTTTCCCTCAAAAGAAAATTCATTTCTATGAGAAACTTGTGGATGTAATGTTCTTTTTGACAAAAATATGTAATTGGTTTGTGCATTTATATGCAGTTTTAAGGATTTAAATGTCATAAAAATTTTATAAACTTTGGTGTTATCCAAAAAAAAGTTTGGTGTTATCCTATTAATTATGTATTTGTAAAGCTCATCTATTTTTTCTATTATAAATTTAGAGGTATTAGACACATTGCTATATAAGGTAAGGAATCTTTGTTAATCCAACCATTATTTTTATTTTTTTAAATTTGGTATACTAATTCATTATATTATTAACTGAGTTTCCTAATTATTTTATTAGAAATTAATCTTTAAGATAATAACAGTTGACCAAAAAAGATAATAACAAATTTATATAATGTTGATTTGATTGAATTACTGAAATTAAGAAAGATAGGAATCTAACATTAATGTTTTATTTTAAAATTGTGTGTTTGGAATGTTACATTAGTTTACACCTGTTTGATAATAACTTTGTATAAACTTAAGATTATATTCTTCTGATTATAAATTTATAATATGTTATAATGAGTTTAAAAAAATATTTTCTATAAATTATTTTGAAGAAAAATTTATAATATGTTATAATGAGTTTAAAAAAATATTTTCTATAAATTATTTTGAAGAATTAAAAAAGAAATAGGTGTTATCACCAGAATCACTTTCACTAAATTTATTTACAAGTATCTCATTATAAAAATTGATAAACAATATTTAATCACAGAAAATTATAATCTAAATTTTATTTTAATATTTATCTAAAATTAATGTTTCTCTACAATTATTATTTATAATTTTTATTCATAATTTATTTATATTTTAATATAATTTTTATTCATAATTTATTTATATTTTAAATATTTTCAATTAACCTTTACAATTTTCTTTACAATTTTTATTATTTAATAATATTTTCTATTTATTAAATATTTTATTATTAGTATATAGTACGGGAAATCACTTAATATATTAACACAAATTAGTGATTTTTTTTTTTTTTGGTCAAGAACACAAATTAGTGAGTGTTTGTATACAGTAGGCTGAATTTTAAAAAATGATAATCATTATACCACCTTAATCCCAAGATTAGTTTATGTTTAGCAGATCAATTATAAAATAGTTTAGATTTATTGTTTCCACAACAAAGAAGCAATACATGAGCCTCAGGTTTTGGTGACATCAATTTATTGAGTATGAAGAACGTAATCAATTTGAAGCTCCTCTAAGATACTCTTAACTGCTAAAACAAGTTCGGTTCTTCTCATCTTCATCTCCCCGATCTCGCGAAACACGGTGTTGCAGTAGGCGGATAGAGCTAGCTTCCGGTTAATCCCGGTATCCTGCACCTTATACTTGTGCTCCCTTGCCCAATGCTGCGGGTTTTTCTCCAAGTATCTGATCAACAAAACCGAAAAAACACACATTCAAAAGCCAAACATCTTTGTCTCAATGATTCACAAAACAGGTTCCAGTAGACTTACTCAGCGATTCTTTTTTCGAGATGTTCCATTGGGGTTGAGGATGGAATAGAGAATTCAACTGATACTATCACATTCACACTTTTGGTGTAATTACTGATCCCTTTCGTGCCTAGAACAGCGTTTGAATAATACACTTTCTCATTGTCTTGCTTTAAGAACATCGTTGTTAATGGATTCCTTTTTACAACAATCATCTGGAAAAGAAAAACCACGAGAATGTGATTTTTTCTTGTGTGTGGATGATACAGACCCGGATCCGAACACATTAATTCGAAACATGAAATATATATACTATGTGAATCATAATATTATATACATGTAACTCTATCTCTATATAAATTTATGTTTTACAACTAACATAATCATACAAGTTAGATGAATGATTTTCTCTAAAAAAAAAGTTATTTTCAAATGCTTAACAATAGTTTTTTTTTTAATTATTATAATCAATCTAAGACTTTATTTTTACTATACTAATTAAATTAAAATTAGTTTTTGATGTTATAAATATTAGACAATTTTTATAGTTTGTTTGAGATCCAAAAATTTTGAAAAATCTCAGGACCGACTCTGGGACGATAAAGACATATATTTTACGAGTTTAAAATATGTTTGGGTTTTTAGGTTTACCTCGACATCATCAACAACACACAGGTCACCAACATCAAAAAAATCACGCATACCCAAGAAAACCCAAATGGAGGTAACAACAGATTCAAAGGGTTTTTTGCATGTGATTCCGATAATTGTAGCCAAAACTCTCAGTTTAGTGGAGGAGAACAGATTCAAAATGACTAGGGTAATCACCAACAAAGTCGCTGTCACATAACTCCTCATTGGTTCTTCCATTTTGAGCAACAAATTTGACAACATTGACTCTGTAATTTTTTCCCAAAAAAAAAAAAACAAGATTTAGAATATTATAAAGAATCATGCATAGATGATAAAGAAACAATTTTTTTGCATGATTAAGATCCAATAATAAAAAATAAATGGTATAGAGGGTTAAGAAAAAAAGACCATCTCAGGCACTTGTTCTTAGTCATAGAGCAAATAGATTTACACATCAACATGAGATGCAGGAAAATTAAATGATAAAGAATAGAAAAATTCACCAAGAATTTGGGAATTAAGGGAAGAACAGACTCCAATATATGAAATTTGATATTAGTATCTTCAGGATGTTTTTGTGGGCAAAAATATGTTATTGGTTTGTGTATTTATATGCAGTTTTAAAGATTAAATAAATATGTTATTGGTTTGTGTATTTATATGCAGTTTTAAAGATTTAAATTTTGATAAGATTTATTATTATTATTTTTTTTTAATCAAAGTTTGGTGTTATCTAATTTTTTTCTGTATAAAATATAGAGGTATTAGACACATAACTTTATGTATTAAATATATCCTTTATATATTATTTAAGAATTAAAAAACATTAGGTGTCATCACTAGAATCATTTCTACAATCATGTTTATAAAGATATCAGATAAACAATATTTAATTACAGATAATTACAATTCTAAAATTTATTTTAATGTTTATCTATAATTATTATTTACTTATTGAAAAATATATTGTTATTGAACAAATATGTAAAATGATTAAAAAATAATTTTATATAAGAGTCATTATAGATGAACTCTTTTTATAACTTTTATTCATAATATATATATATATATATATATATATTTTTAAGGTTATCAATTAACCTTTACATTTCAAATTATTCAAAAACAATAATATTTATATTTTCTCTTCTAATATTTTTAATTTTTTATTATAATATTTTTTAATTATTAATAGAGCGGAAATCACCGAATAATATATTATGTTAGCATTTATGTTGAATTATATTTAAATTTAAGTGATACCTATATTCATTGTCACTCACATATATTAGTATTATGTTTTAAATATTATGTAATATTATGAGATACTTTTTACTGTAGAGAATGATATATATATATTTATGGATTTCATCTTAGAAAGAGAAGATGTCGTCCATCATGTTTTCGAGGATAAGGATGAAGAATTTGACAACGATACATATTCGATATTTTCTACTTCAAAAGACGAATCAGAATAAATTATTTCCATTGAGGTCTTGTTACATATGTTGATGGATTGATGATCAGGATATGTATATATGTTTTAACTTTCATGTTTTTTATAATAACATATTGGTTTATTCAATTTCGCGGTTATTGTGTTTTGTATTATGGAAAAAAGTTTTGTCAATCCATTTTCCATAATACCTAATAACATATGAGTTTTTCCATTTATATATTAATGTTTTCTTTAAATCTACCGAATGAATTCGACAACTCAATCGGTTACATCAAAATATAACAAAACAAAAGTTTATGGGGTTACACCCTCGCCAACGACCAAATTGGAGTTTTTTTCTTGCTTTGATCGAAAATATCTAATTTCGACGAGAAAAATTTGGAAGGGATCCATGCATTTTATGAAATTTTTGAACGTAATTCCGAACATGACAGCGAGAGCTACAACAAGCCCGGCACAGATGGTAAGCAAAACCTTTTTCGTTACGAAATCTTGAAGATACAGCCAAATTAGTACGATGATAAGCACCAAGATCGTTAATTGTCGGAATTATGATTAACTGCTTAATCACCCACATTGTGTCGCTTAAGCAATGGTCTAAATCTCTCCATCTCATTCCCACATTAACCTGATAAATTTCCAACAACAAGTCATTAAAATCAAGCAGATGTTTGTTTACTCATACAAAATTTGAGGAGACTTACTATCGATTCAGTGAAAGCTTTTCTTGTGATTTTACCGGTTTCGGCAAAACCATCAAACAATAAGAACATAAGATCAACATCTTCCTTAGTCATGAACTTAAGCAAATCTTCTTCAACTATGTAGCTACAAAAAGAACCAAACCGAAGTTTCCCTTTAAAAATATACAAAAAAAAAAGAACAAGCAAACCAAAATTATTTTCTCACTCGAATCCAGGCTGAGCAAGATCGTTAAAGAACTCGTTGGCAGTACGTTCGATCTCATCAGAAGTGTCTCCTCTACCAGATTGCTTGGAAACAATCTCTCGGTTCATCTGATTAACTTTCCTCATATCATTCGCTAATAAAATTCATAGAAGAAAATCAAATTAAAAGATCGACGAAAAACAGAAAAATGAGAAACAACAAAATTAAAAGATAAAGAATACAGAAAAAAAAATCACCAAGAACTCGGAAATTGAAGGAACAACCGGCGGTGAATAAAATTTAGAAAATAGTCTTACCTTTGAAATATGAAATTTGAAAGTATTATCTTATGGGTGCTCTTCTCGGCAAAATTATGTTGTTAGTTTGTGGTTTTAAAGATTTAAATGTCATAAGATTTTATTTGATTTTATTTTCCTATAAATTTTGGTGTTATATATTTTTTTTTCTGTATAAATTTAGAGTTATTAGATACATACTATATAAAGTAAATATAGGGGTGTTTTTTTGGAACAATATATTCCATTTATCATAGGATTATTACATTAATAAGGGAATCTTTGGTAATCCAACAATTATTTTAAAAAATTTTGGTAATATTAATTCATTATATTTTTAATTGATTTTCCTAATTTATTTGAAATTAATATTTAAGATAATAACAATATTCTTTTTTTTTGTCAGGAAGATAATAACAATATTCATATAATATTAACTTAATTGCATTATCAAATTTAAGATAGTAAGGAATATAATATTTTGAAAGTTAATGTTTTATTTTAAAATGATGTGTTTGGCATCTCACATTAATTTACACCTTTTTAATATAGTATTGTATAAATTTAAGATTATATTCTTCTGATTATTAATTTATAATATGTTGTAATGAATTTCTAAAAGTATTCCTTATATATTATTTGAGAATAAAAAACTTAGGTGTCATCACCAACATCACTTTCACGAACTATATTTAAAAATATGTTATTATAAGAATTTATAAATAATATTTAACTACATATAATTATAATTTTAATTTATTTTAATGTTGATTTAAAGCTAGTGTTTATCTATAATTATTATTTATTTAATAAAAATATATTATTATTAAATAAATATTTGAAAAATAATTTTGAAATTATAGATAATTCAGTTAAGAAGCAATCAGTCAATAAAGCTCATCGTCTTATCTCCTATGGGTGTAGAGAACTGACTTCTAGTTCCGTTGTTACTTTGGAGTTTTTGGAAATCTCGTTTCACCATTGAAAAAAAGTCTTTTTTCACAAGTGGAAACATTAAGTAAAGTAATTGGAGATGCAAGAGAGTGGCAAGAATCACAACTTTCGAAGCCAACAGTTGGTTTTCAACGTTAAAAGAATGGATCCTCTCACCCACCCGCTGAAGACATAGCCATCATTCCTGCGGATACAGTGTGGAGTTCGGTCCACAAAATCGTCGGTCTAGGTATATGTCTATTCGATCCCTTTACCAGGAGGTCGTTTTTTCCCCCGGGCCTAGAAGAATTGTGACCTCATGAGAAGCTTTGGTTATACAAGAAGTACTTAGGTGAGCCATTGACTTGGGTTACTCGTGGCTCAATCTTTATTCGAACTCCAAATCTTCTGTTGATGCCATCACTACTAACTCGGATTCGCAAAATTTATACAAAATTTTTAGTGATATCTATTCAATTTCCGAGAGTTTTAATGCCAATCTTTCTCTTTCATTCCTAGAAATGATAATTACATAATTGAGAGATTCTATCTCTTGAGGGATCTTGTAGCCACGGTTTAATTGACTTATCTAAGCAAGCTCATTGAAAAAGAAAAAAAGGTATCAGACTGATTCATTCGTGTTTTTTTAACTTTTCAGTTATTTACCGTTTCATTACATAACCACTTGAGCTAAAAATTACAGTTTCAAGAAATCATTGTGTTCTTCAAGCAGAAAAAAGTAGTTCAGCTAAAATTCAGTTTAATCTTGAGCTTTTCATGGCGACACAGGCGAGATCAAATTCGTCTAAGATCCAGCCACGTGAAGGGTCTTCTTCACTTTCTTCAAAAGTCAAGATCGATCCGTTAATTAAGGACAAGAAGAAGATCACAAGCTCTAACAAACAGATCATGTCTGATAACAAACCCAGATCATCATCTGTTTCCACCGTCACGACAAAATCTGAGGTACCAGTCAGAAAAGTTTGTCTTTTTAAGTTTGTGATCTCAATTTCTGATTTGGGTTCTCCAAAAATTTCTTCAAAGCTCTGATTTTTATAAATTCGATCTCTAAGATTTGATGTAGATCGAACAATTTAGGTGAAATTTGATCATATAACATGTCTTTTATGTGAAGGCGAATCCCAAAATACATGTGAAATCTACACAAACAGCATCTGTAGCAGTTAAAGGCAAAACTAAAAGAGAGAAGAAGGTTTTTTCATTACCTGGACAAAAATTTGATGTTCCTGAAGAGGTTATAATTCAATCTCATACTCTCTAATCGAATAATTTATTTATTCTAAATCTCTTTTTATTCACCATGTTCTTGTCTCTTTGTTATCATCATAATCTTCTAAATTCTTTTACATTCAATGATTTATATAATCTTCGGCAATCATCTTTTGATACGTCTTTGATTCTCTTTGCAGAGAGAGCCATTGAGGATATTTTATGAATCATTATCGAAACAAAGACCAGGGAACGAAATGGCTGAGTTCTGGTAATGAAAAGAATACGAGTCATTTAACTCTTTATGATGAATGTAATAACACATTGTTCTTGGCTTGTTTTAGGATAGATTTTGAATGTTTTTGTTTGTGTTGGAACAGGCTAATGGAACATGGTATGTTGTCTCCGGCTAAGGCGAAAAGGGCATTCGAGAAAAAACAGAGGAAGGCGAAGCAGATTCGTACCGGGACACCTAGTAAACCGGCACCATCTTTTTCTAGGCAGCCAGAGAGTTCTCATAGAACTTCTGTGTCCAAGAATAATGGTTTAGATGCGAGAAAGAAGACAGCCAGAGAGTTCTCATAGAACTTCTGTGTCCAAGAATAATGGTTTAGATGCGAGAAAGAAGATGAAAGTTGATGATGATAGTGATGATGATGAGTTCATCCTAAGTCACAAGAGAAGGAAAGTGTGAGCCATACAAAACTATAAAAATATTGCTTTCTTATTTAGGGGGATCAATAGCGAATAAGATCAAGAACAATCTTTCTATGAAGTGATCAGAGATTGTTGCTATATGATCATCATAATGTTGTAATTTATGTTGTGCTAATTATTTGTTTTACTTATCTAAATAATGTTACCTTAGGAGCTAAACTTTTGAAAACTTTGTAATTAATCTTTTTTGCCTACTCATATCACTCATGTTTTTTAGTCAAAAGACTAATATTAAATTAAATCGTTCTGATTATTCACGAATAGAGTTTACTCTCTATTCATAATAAACGAGAGTTGGGAACATTTGATCTCCACGAGATAAAAGATGAATTTAAAGTACGAGGTACATAAAAAAGGAGAAATCGTTAATTTTCCTCTTCAGTCTTTCTGTTTCTACTTCGTGGAAATAAAACCAAAAGGTAAGTTAGTCTTGCTGAAAACATTCGGTATCCATAAGGTAAAAAGTCTGCTTCTGAATTTAAAATGCGACGTATATAAGAGATTGAGAAATCGATAATTTTCCTCCTCTGTCTTTCTATTTCATAGAGATCACACCAAAAATAAAAAGTAATCCAATTTTCTAGAGACAACACGATCATTTTTATCTCCAAACTATCGGAATAGAAAGCAACCGAAACTTTATTTTTTAAATCCAGCTAATCCATTTTTATCTCTAAACATATTTATTGTTATTTTCTTTCAACTTTAGTTACACATCCTAAAACAATATGTACCAGTAAATTCATTAAAAAATTTGGAACATACTGATCAAAATCACTGTGTGGCTATTATCATGAACCAAGCAAATTGCATGTGACAAACAAGAAACAGCATTGAAGCTGTCAAATAGTCAGACACTTGATAGTCAATTCCTTATTCAATTTCCCTGAATATCTTCTTTCAATAATTATATGTTTCTTTCGACCAAAAAAAATAAAAATAATTATATGTTTCTTACTTGCAACAAGAAAATGGGAGTGAAAAAAAAACAGAAATGGGGGGAAAACGGCCTGTACCACCCTGTAAATTTGCCGACAGGGAAATCTACTACCTGTAAATTGCAAACCGGTTATCAGCACCCCA
>CM071717.1:50996325-51009260 GCA_036630335.1 Physaria fendleri | reverse complement strand
GACTATCATGCATCTGAAAAAAGGCATGACAGATCCAAGAAAATGAGGCGTGAAGAGCATGTTAAGACTAGTAAAAGAAAGAAAGATGACGCTATTCCTAGTTCTAGAGAAGAAAACCCGATGAAAGAAGATCATGTGAGAGCAGCTCGCTTAGTTGGTAAAGATCTTGTTGAGAAGGTTTCTGACTCTCATGGGTCTGAAAACGGGTATGATAGATCCAAGAAAGTGAGGCGTGAAGAGCATGTTAAGGATAGTTCAAGAACGAAAGAAGACGCTATCTCTAGTTCTAGAGAAGAAAAACCGATGAAGGAGGATCATGTGGGAACAGCTGAAAGAAGACGCTATCTCTAGTTCTAGAGAAGAAAAACCGATGAAGGAGGATCATGTGGGAACAGCTCACTTGCAGGGTACCAATGTTGTTGAGAAGGTTTCTGATTATCTTGGGTCAGAAAAAGGGTATGATAGATCTGAGAAACTGAGGCATAAAGAGCGTGCTAAGACCAGTTCAAGAAAGATGGAACTAAAAAACGAAGAGGAGCCTGCTGTAAATAGAAAAAGGAAGTCAGAAGTAGAGAATTCTACAGCTGAAAGAAAATTAGCTGTAGAACATAGTAAGGATAGACGAAGAAAGAAAGAAGAAACTAATTCTAGTTGTAGGGAGGATGTGCTAGATAAAAAGACAAAGAGGGATGATGACCATGCTGGAAACAGAAAACATGAAGCAGAATTACCTACAAAAGTAAGAAGAATGACAGATAGAGATGGGATTGGTGTGGATATCAATATGAAAGGAAAAAGAGAAAGCTCTGCTGCAAAGACAACTGAAAAGCATATCCGTATTGAGAAAACAGACAGCGAACAAGCAAGAAGTGTTCTTGAAAATTTGTCTGGTAGTAGGAAGCGTCTTAGAAGTCTAGTGGTGGCGGAAATACCTCGAGATGAAAATAGTATGAAACCTGACAATGGAAAGAATAGAAAGAATCAAAATGAAGTTCATGAGAAGAATAGGGAGAGGGATATGTCAAAGAGGCATGATCCAGGAAAAGTGCAGAGTGTTGTAGTTTCAGAGCGAAGGGAGAAAAGAGAACAACCAAAATCCCATCATCGTGAAATGAGAGAGAAAAGGAGGAGATCTAGAAGTCGGGATCATGGGCAGGATAGACAAAAAAGGTCATCCCCCTTACCAAAGGCTGAAAAGACTACATCGGATCATAGGAGAGATGATGATGAGCAACCAAAAAATGCTGATAAAGTTAGGTCGGAAAAATATCATTTTGATGATCATGGAAGTAAAGTGGCACGAACAGTTGATAACAAGGCTAGACGATATAGTGGCTCTAGAAGCGAACTTGGTGGATATTCACCAAGGAAAAGAAGGGAGGAGACCTGTGCTAAGGCTGTGTCACCACCTAATCTTTCTTCTGAGAAAACAGGTGCTAAATGGGATCTTGCAAGGATCTTGCAACTGCTGTGACAGCTGGCATTTTGTCAGGTTCGGTTTTTCCTGGTCTCCAAACAGCAGCTCAGACAGCATATCCTAACATTAGCGAGGCTTCCTTGACGCTTTTGAAACCAGTTGTAGATGTGCCTTTTAGGACGCCATTGGCAAGGGAGACCACCTCAGTTGATACTGTTCAAGTCTTCAGGCTCCAATCACATAAAAGGAAGTGAACCATGTATTAGCTGTATTGTGGGTTTCTGGTCTTCAGGCTCCAATCACATAAAAGGAAGTGAACCATGTATTAGCTGTATTGTGGGTTTCTGGTCTCTGACTTCCTTATTTATATCACTTCTGTTATGTTTGTGGATTATTACATCTGATAATGTTTATGGCCTAATGGCAGATTAACAAGGAAAAAAGTCAGGCTCTAGTGGAGTTCCTTACACCACAAGATGCATCTGCTGCACTCTCCTTGGATGGCTGCTCCTTTGCGGGTTCAAAACTCAAAATTCGACGCCCTAAAGACTACGTGGAGACAACAGTAAGAATTACAATCTCTACATTCTTCTTCTTTGAACTCTGGTCATATGCTCTATATGTTTTAACTTCTAATAGTAAGGCAGCTCAAATATCTGCAATTTATTTCTTTGGTTCATCAGTAAGATTCAATGGTTAATGTTTTCATTTTAAATGGTTTAAGCCTCACTGCAAGTTGGCATTCATTTATTGTAACATGTACAATGCAAATCTACGATACATATTCACAAGTACTTGTAGAGAGTATCAATCTTATCCTGAATTCTGATCCAGATAATGATTCGGAAAAGACAGACATAAAGAACTTGGCAAAACATCGTGACCAATATTTTAGAGCAGATAATTAGGTTTTGTCAATCCTAGTTCTCGTTTATTGATACCTTTTTTTCTGTTGAAACATCATGATTGACTATGTGTGCCTTCTTTAATTGGGAGAAATTAGGAGACTTTTTTTTTATCGATTCATGATTCCTGACCTGTGCTACTGCTTAAATTTATTCTGTTAGGCCCCAAAAAATGCTCATTGTCGTCTTTGAGGGCAATCTAGATAGAAGCATCACGCCACTTGTTTAAAACTATGTGTTGCACTTCTGAATTTAATAAAGTCTTCAGGCTCCAATCACATAAAAGGAAGTGAACCATGTATTAGCTGTATTGTGGGTTTCTGGTCTTCTTCAGGCTCCAATCACATAAAAGGAAGTGAACCATGTATTAGCTGTATTGTGGGTTTCTGGTCTATGACTTCCTTATTCATATCACTTTTGTTATGTTTGTGGATTATTACATCTGATAATGTTTATGGCCTAATTGCAGCTTAACAAGGAAAAAAGTCAGGCTCTAGTGGAGTTCCTTACACCACAAGATTTAACAAGGAAAAAAGTCAGGCTCTAGTGGAGTTCCTTACACCACAAGATGCATCTGCTGCACTCGCCTTGGATGGCTGCTCCTTTGCGGGTTCAAACCTCAAAATTCGACGCCCTAAAGACTACGTGGAGACAACAGTAAGAATTACAATCTCTACATTCTTCTTCTCTGAACTCTGGTCATATGCTCTATATGTTTTAGCTTTTAATAGTAAGGCAGCTCAAATATCTGCAATTTATTTCTTTGGTTCATCAGTAAGATTCAATGGTTAATGTTTTCATTTTAAATTGTTTAAGCCTCACTGCAAGTTGGCATTCATTTATTGTAACATGTACAATGCAAATCTATGATACATTATTCACAAGTACTTATAGAGAGTATCAATCTTATCCTGAATTCTGATCCAGATAAAGATTCGGAAAAGACAGACATAAAGAACTTGGCAAAACATCGTGACCAATATTTTAGAGCACATAATTATGTTTTGTCAATCCTAGTTCTCGTTTATTGATACCTTTTTTTCTGTTGAAACATCATGATTGACTATGTGTGCCTTCTTTAATCGGGAGAAATTAGGAGACTTTTTTTTTTTATCGATTCATGATTCCTGACCTGTGCTACTGCTTAAATTTATTCTGTTAGGCCCCAAAAAATGCTCATTGTCGTCTTTGACNNAAATATTTTCCCAAGGATGGCCCTTTTGAAATGAAAATTTGGACGTAATTGATGTAAATCTATCATGGTTAAAGGCAAAGATTTTATTAATTTCCTCCTGCAGTTGTTTGAGCTTTCCATCACCTGATTCTCTAGCTGCAGTTGTTCTGCAGTTGTTTGAGCTTTCCATCACCTGATTCTCTAGCTGAGTTGTTAAGTCAAAGGAGATTTGAAAAAGCAAAAGTTGTTGATTTATTGAGGTGCAATCTTAGTCATTAATTGCAATCGGTTTGAAAGGCTTCTCTGTTTCTTTTACGTGCTATTATAGTACCAAAAATAGGTGACAGTAAGAGTTACTGTAGTTTATGGATTCCTGCACTTGAAATGATATGTTCCAAGCCACATGCAAAATCGTATTCTGACTGTCATGTGTTGAAATCTCTTAAATAGGGTGTTTATGTTGGGTATGGTCAAAATTTACATTCAGAAGGGTGATGAAGCTTTCTGCTAAATAAGAAGACTGCCAGGTGTAGTGACGAGTTTGTTGTTCTAAGTTTCTTTTCACTTTTCCTTCTCTTTTTGGGCTTTGGGAATTTATACAAGATCACCCATAAGATATTTACTGTATTTTTTTCTTTGCTTTGTTCCTTCTGTTAAATATTTATGGCATCATGTGATACCTTAACAATCTGTTTTATTTTGTTCTATTCCGAACTGAATGGTGTTGTAGGAATACTTAAAGGCCTTCCTAGGATACTCTTCTATTTTATTTCTTTTAACTGGTTTTGCTATTTCTGTGTTTCATTCTATATACTTGGTGTTGATTGTTATTGCTTTCCATTTGTAATATAGCTCCTAAAATTTACGTTCATGGCCTCTTAAGTGGATCCTTGTTTGTGTCTAAGCAACCGAAGATTTTCGGCTGAGTAGTTGTAGGAAAGTCTATGAAAAATGAGATTGTTAAGGCTGTGGACTTTTTCTGCCTCTTTGGCCTTGTAAACAGTACTCTGCATTTTGCTATGATTTCTGAGCTATGTTATTGTTACCATCCATGAAGCAGGTTTTCAGACGATTGCTATTTTCATGCAGATTGGTGAATTGGAGAAAAAGGCGCCAGCCACAAATGCACCAAGTGACACTGTAGAGGACTCATCAAACAAGGTAAAATTAATTCTTCCAGCCACAAATGCACCAAGTGACACTGTAGAGGACTCATCAAACAAGGTAAAATTAATTCTTTAAATTTGCTTCTAAAGACAGTGGTAAGACACTATATTAATATCTCTAAATGTAAGTCCTTTATAAAATAATTGAATAGGTCAGTAAGGCTTGAGTTTATAGTTTAAGGTTTATAATTTTGCGGAGAGTTTTCAATACCGATGTAATTTGAACACTCTTTCTCTTGCAACCCGAACATCAGTATGTTTAAAATTTTATTTGAACACTCTTTCTCTTGCAACCCGAACATCAGTATGTTTAAAATTTTATGCTTGCTATTAATTTATGTTTCTGTCAAGCTTCGTGCTAATTCTAATATGCTAGTTGCAGATTTTTATTGGCGGAATTCCAAAAGCAATTTCATCTGAAATGGTATGTTGATATGTAATTTGAAAAATTTGACACGTTCAATCTCCACTTCTTCCCATTTTTCTTTGATTACAATTCTCGTGTTTCAATTTTCAATGCCTTTTTTTCAGCTAATGGAGATTGTCAGCGTCTTTGGACCTTTAAAAGCATACCGGTTTGTGATCAATAATGATCTCAATCAGCGATGCGCTTTCCTAGAGGTCAGAAGATGCTTTAATCTTGGCTTTCTCTGTGATCAATATTTACAATCACTCTAGACCTTCATCGTATTCTGTCATCTTCATGTGGTTCTTGTGATAGTTTCATATACATTTGTTCATTTTTTCTGTGTAGCAGAGGAAGATTTTTTTATCTCCTAATGTAGATTACCTGTTAATGTTACTGTAGTTCCAAGTATCCGCATATTAACCCCTAACTCTTTTTACAACTCTATACCTCAGTACACTGATGGATCTGTTACCCCCAAAGCCTGTGCTGTACTAAATGGTATGAAGTTAGGCGGCAGTGTATTAACTACCGTTTGTGCATTTCCTGATGCATCATCATTCACTTTTCCTTCTCTTTTTGGGCTTTGGGAATTTATACAAGATCACCCATAAGATATTTACTGTTCTTTTTTTCTTTGCTTTGTTCCTTCTGTTAAATATTTATGGCATCATGTGATACCTTAACAATCTGTTTTATTTTGTTCTATTCCGAACTGAATGCCTTCTGTTAAATATTTATGGCATCATGTGATACCTTAACAATCTGTTTTATTTTGTTCTATTCCGAACTGAATGTGGTTGTAGGAATACTTAAAGACCTGCCTAGGATACTCTTCTATTTTATTTCTTTTAACTGTTTTGGCTATTTCTGTGTTTCATTCTATTACAGGATCATATACTTGGTGTTGATTGTTATTGCTTTCCATTTGTAATATAGCTCCTAAAATTTACGTTCATGGCCTCTTAAGTGGATCCTTGTTTGTGTCTAAGCAACCGAAGATTTTCGGCTGAGTAGTTGTAGGAAAGTCTATGAAAAATGAGATTGTTAAGGCTGTGGACTTTTTCTGCCTCTTTGGCCTTGTAAACAGTACTCTGCATTTTGCTATGATTTCTGAGCTATGTTATTGTTACCATCCATGAAGCAGGTTTTCAGACGATTGCTATTTTCATGCAGATTGGTGAATTGGAGAAAAAGGCGCCAGCCACAAATGCACCAAGTGACACTGTAGAGGACTCATCAAACAAGGTAAAATTAATTCTTGAAATTTGCTTCTAAAGACAGTGGTAAGACATTCTATATTGAATGAGTTTAGAACATCTTTTAAATATCTCTAAATGTAAGTCCTTTATAAAGTAATTGAATAAGTCAGTAAGGCTTGAGTTTATAGTTTAAGGTTTATAATTTTGCGGAGAGTTTTCAATGCCGATGTAATTTGAAAACACTTTCTCTTGCAACCCGAACATCAGCATTTTTAAAATTTTATGCTTGCTATTAATTTATGTTTCTGTCAAGCTTCGTGCTAATTATAATATGCTAGTTGCAGATTTTTATTGGCGGAATTCCAAAAGCAATTTCATCTGAAATGGTATGTTGATATGTAATTATATGCTAGTTGCAGATTTTTATTGGCGGAATTCCAAAAGCAATTTCATCTGAAATGGTATGTTGATATGTAATTCTTTGAAAAATTTGACACGTTCAGTCTCCACTTCTTCCCATTTTTCTTTGATTATAATTCTCTAGTGTTTCAATTTTCAATGCCTTTTTTTCAGCTAATGGAGATTGTCAGCGTCTTTGGACCTTTAAAAGCATACCGGTTTGTGATCAATAATGATCTCAATCAGCGATGCGCTTTCCTAGAGGTCAGAAGATGCTTTAATCTTGGCTTTCTCTGTGATCAATATTTACAATCACTCTAGACCTTCATCGTATTCTGTCATCTTCATGTGGTTCTTGTGATAGTTTCATATACATTTGTTCATTTCTCTGTGTAGCAGAGGAAGATTTTTTTATCTCCTAATGTAGATTACCTGTTAATGTTACTGTAGTTCCAAGTATCCGCATATTAACCCCTAACTCTTTTAACAACTCTATACTTCAGTACACTGATGGATCGGTTACTCCCAAAGCCTGTGCTGGACTAAATGGTATGAAGTTAGGCGGCAGTGTATTAACTACCGTTTGTGCATTTCCTGATGCATCATCAACTAAATGGTATGAAGTTAGGCGGCAGTGTATTAACTACCGTTTGTGCATTTCCTGATGCATCATCATCTGAATCGGTAAGTTAATGGCTCAACTTTGCTTTCAATGAACAGAAATTGTGAGAGTTTTATGGTATATAGTAATGTATCGACTGTTGCAGATGAATGAGAATCCACCATTCTATGGGATACCTGATCATGCAAAACCACTTCTCGGCAAGCCAAAGCACATTCTAAAACTAAAAAATCTGGTAAAGATAATAGGTGTATATCCTTTTTTCTTATGTGAGGTTATATTATCATTTCATTCTTTCGTGTTTAAAAGGTTGACCCAGAAGATCTAACTTCGCTTTCCGAGCAAGAAGTGAAAGAACTTTTAGAGGATGTACGGTTAGAATGTGTCAGGTTAAGCTCTGAAATCATTCTCCCATGAGTTCGTTCACCTTCAAAAAGCTAGTAAGTTGAGAAAAGAAACATTTGCGTCTTCTCGTGATGCAGGTTTGGGGTTATTAAGTCAATAAACATCGTCTCTGTTTCGGAAACAAATGCATCGGTCAACCTAGATTCGGAGAACGACAAGGGATCCAAGAAAGCGAATGATATTTCAAACAATGAAGATCTTACGAAGGTTATCAGGCGAGATAGTCCAACAGGTGAAGACAAGAAAAGTGACCCGTTCTCAGATACTGCAGCTGAGACGAACACTGAAGCAAGTGAAGATCAACACTCCACTGAACAAGACCATTGTGAAACGATCGTTGAAGAAAGAGCACAGGACGAGCCAGAGAATCCACGTGAAGTAGCATCAGCACGTACCGCAAAGACAAGATGGGATGCTGGCGACAAGATTGCGGAAGAACAAGAACAAGAACAAGACCCTGAGGATGTGTTTGAGCCAGGTAGTATCTTTATCGAGTACAGAAGACCAGAAGCTACACGTGATGCAGCACATTCATTACACAGAAGGCTATACAATAACCGGATTGTAACAGCGGAATATGTTTCTAAAGAGGTTTACCATATCAAGTTCCCTAGTGGGTAATAATTCATGATCCAGTCCTGACCTTTTAACCGGGTTGTGTGATACATAGCATCTTAAANTTTTTTTTTTTTTTTTTTTTGGTCAGGAGATTGATGATTAATCTCATATTTCTTAGATAAAAAATAATCTCATTATAATTATAATTTTCAATTTGTTTTTTTTTTTTCAACTGAAAGATCTTCTAATTAAGAGAATGCCTTCGTTTAACGTTATTTTTTTTTTAATTGAATATTCTGTATTGTATTCACATCAAAAAAAAAAAAGTTCAGGACAATTTTTTTTACGCCAAAAACAAACAAACATATAGATCCATCTTTCACAAATTTCACCGGTATTTTCGTTTTCAACTAACAACGACCTTCCTCCCACAGTCATGGTCGCCATCACCACCATCATCACGACGTCGTCCTTCTTCACTTTCTTGTTGCATCCACCTGCCCCACCAGCTCTCTTCCTTTTACTTTGTTCTCGCTTCTTCTTACTTTCATCTCGTTTCTTCCTACTATATCTCTCTTCTGATCCGCGAACTCGGCACTGATTATGGATCCTCGGATGACAAATCCGTCTAGCCTTTGAATGGTATCATCAGCATGTTCTTCCGTAGCATAGCCTACGTCACGTGGAAGGTTAGCTAATCGAATACGAGTCTTAGACTCGTTCACGATCCGACCTCTCGGATACGGCGGCTCCCATCTGAGGATGACGATTGTACCCATGAACGAGGTAAGATTGCGGTTAGTGATAGCAGCAACGGCGGAATCCGGATCTTGATATAGGATCGACGCTACAGATCCATCAATAGTGACCTTCTGGATTTCCCCGTACCTAGCGAATTCACTTGAAATCGAGAGTATTTATTTTTTAGTTTTCTTAAAAAATTACTATTTAAATTATAACAATACTTTAAAATGTTATTTTTAATGTATAATGTTAATTTTTTATCAATAGAAGCATTAATAGTTTTAGAATTTTCATACGAGATTTTTAAATAATATTTTCTACATAATTTTAACTTTATTAAATAAGATAATCAAAAACAATTATTTTCTACATCAAAACCACTAACTTCTAATCAAATCATCAATTAAATTATTAATTTCCAATTTCACTAAGATTTCAAACGTAAAAAACAAAAAACAAATTGTGTAAAACTAGTACAACATAATTTTGTAATGGAATCAACTAACAATTTTAAATTAGGTAATCAACATTAAAAAAAACAAATTCATCTAATTGGTGAATTATATAAGTCAAAAAGACAGGATAAATTTTTTATTAATTTTTGTAAAGGTATAACGTTTGACGTTTCACGATTTAATTTTTCTCATACATTTAAACTGTGAATTTTTTATTAATTTTTGTAAAGGTATAACGTTTGACGTTTCACGATTTAATTTTTCTCATACATTTAAACTGTGAGACTTAACAATTTTAAAAGAAACTAAAAACAACAACAAACATCGACTGTTCGTAAACCACCAGAGACTGAAACGAGTATAAAATCCATTGATCGAACTGAAAAATAAGTTTCGAAAAACTTGAATTCTGCAACGACAGATTAAAGTCCTTCTTGCACACTACAACTTGGTTTCTTATAAAGTCGATTCACTGAATGCGTCGACCTGTTTTAATAAAATTTTATCTTATGTTATGTGTCATTAGTATGGGTCATTTATATGTTTAGCTTTCGGTGTGATGTGTTATTTCGTTTGATTTGTATGTTTAGGTTTTATGTTATGTGTGTGATGTGTAAGTATGAGTGGTTAATTCTAATGATAATAAAAAAAATGTTGTAATTCTAAATGTTGAATGACCATCGTCTTCTTTGTTTCCCAATTATGGTAGTTCTTCAAGAACATAGAAGCGTATCTTATAAAATCTATCAAATATTTCAGGAGAATTAGTATGGGTCATTTATATGTTTAGTTTGCGGTGTGATGTGTTATTTCGTTTGATTTGTATGTTTAGTTTTTATGTTATGTGTGTGATGTGTAAGTGTGAGTGGTTATTTCTAATGATAATAAAAAAATGTTGTAATTCTAAATGTTGAATGAACATCGTCTTCTTTGTTTCCCAGTTATGGTAGTTCTTCAAGAACCATAGAAACGTATCTTATAAAATCCATCAAATATTTCAGTTGTGTTACAAGTTGATAAGTTTAAATTTTAGAAAAGAAAGTTAGAGTATTTTTAAGAAACAATACCATCAAATAATTCATCATTCTTTTTGATATTTTGGACTGATATGAGAAAATTGTTTTGTTTTTACATCGATCGATGTTATATATACTCCCTATGTTTAGATTTATTTGATATTTAAGGTTATTTTTCTTGTTCCACGTTATTTGATTTTCTAGATTTTTTGTTTACTTTTTTTTATATTAAGTGTAAGTTTTAATAAAAAGTAAATATATTTGATTAATTATTATAAATACTATTGGTTAATTTTGATAACAAATGGTTACTATTTTAACAGCAAATATAATGATTACTAATCAATTAAAAATTCTTAATATGTGTGAAAGGATTAAAACATCAAATATATTGGAACAGAAAGAAAGAGTATATAAAAGTGATCCAAAACAAAGATGCGTTCATAAAATTGGTACACACAATAGATATTACCAGATGCATGTCGTATATTAAAATTTTGGGTTTAGACTTTAAAAGATTTATATTCAAACTAAACATAAGAATAGAAAAAAATAAAGTTTCATTAAGCCTAAACTTAGATTATTGTTAAAATCAAGTACCTGAGCAAGTTAACATTGTTTTTCTCTAATAATAAATACGTATGAAATTAATCCCGGTTTAATGAGGTTTGTGTTTCATCACAACTTTTGTCTCGTTATTTTTGTGCACATTCGAGAATCATTTTAAGTAGAAGTTGAAATTGTACTTTTAATTTGATGGCTTATGTCGGAATTTCGTAAAACCGGTCTGATTTTGGTAAAACCGGTCTGACTTTGGCAAAACCGGTCTGACTTTGGTAAAAAACCGGTTTGGTTTTGGCTATAGCGGTTTGATTTTCGCAAAACCGATTGGTTTAACTAGTTAAAAGAACGGAACCCTCTGGATGAATAAGAGTTTTTTATTTTGTTACAAAATACAAACAACTTAAACCCAATCATCTTCTTTATCCAAATCCTCTTGAAGCTGTGTGTTAACTAGAACCAGAAATGACGACAATGGCGACGCAAGGGTTTTTTGTTTATATTTGGTTATTTTTAATCATATTTACGTTCAAATCTAATAATTTTAATTTATTTTAAAATATTTTTAAATAATTTTGATTTATATGGGTAACTACGGGTATAAGTAACCACAAAACCCGAACCGAATCCGAACCGAATACCCGAACGCCCATACCTGATTGGACCTTGGCTCCTTTGTTTTTGATCAGATCTCAATTCTTTTAAGATGAATTTTGGCTAAAATTTATAAAGAGTATGACAGATATTACCAGATGCATGTCGCATAATAAAATTTTGGGTTTAGACTTTAAAAGATTTATATTCAAACTAAACATAAGAATAGAAAAAAATAAAGTTTCATTAAGCCTAAACTTAGATTATTGTTAAAATCAAGTACCGAGAAAGTTGAGATTGTTTTTCTCTAATAAATACGTATGAAATTAATCCCGGATTGATGATCCTAAAATTAGATTATTGTTATTTTTGTGATCATTGGAGAATCATCAAAAGTAGAAGTTGAAATTGTACTTTTAATTTGATGGCTTATGTCTGATTTTGGTAAAACCGGTCTGATTTTGGTAAAACCGGTCTGGCTTTGGTTAAAAACCGGTTTGGTTTTGGCTATAAGCGGTTTGATTTTCGCAAAACCGATTGGTTTTACTAGTTAAAAGAACGGAACCCTCTGGATGAATAAGAGATTTTATTTTGTTACAAAATACAAATAACTTAAAACCCAATCATCTTCTTTATCCAAATCCTCTTGAAACAGTGGTAACAAGAACCAGAAATGACGACAATGGCGACTCAAGGGGCTTGTCTACGAATGACCTCATCGCCAAAGTCCGTTACTAAGTCAAGCGTAGCTTCAAAGGAGCTTGGGTTTCTCACCTCCCAGCTAAGTGGCTTAAGAATCTCGCATGGTCCAATTGACCTCACCAATCGTATCTCTGTTCCTTCCTTTCCCGGAATTCAGCCAATTGTCGCTCGTAATTCCCAAATTTTCTTAGAATTTAGGGTTTGTTCATGTGATATTTTACTAGATTGCAGTTTCTGTTGGATTTGTTTTCTTAGGATTAGCGTAATTTGTCATATCTCAGACTTTTGCCTTAGATTTTTTTCAATGCTCTGTTAAAAATTCCCAAAACTTGGATGATTTTGAATGCTGAGTGCTGAAATGAGTTTCTGCAAGTTTTATGCTTTTTAAACATCTAAATATCGTCACTTTTACTGTTTATTTCAATTTAGCTGCTTCGTGTGTAGTTTTATGCTTTTTAAACATCTAAATATCGTCACTTTTACTGTTTATTTCAATTTAGCTGCTTCGTGTGTTCTCATTCTTGAACAAAGCTATATGATTCTGGTTCTCTTCTTCAGATTCTGAGACATTTTAGCCTTTTGTGGTTTAAACTGTTATGTTGTTTTTTT